>JAJOHG010000042.1:0-281552 GCA_021029095.1 Phellopilus nigrolimitatus | reverse complement strand
TCGAGATTCTCAGCTGAATCTGAATCTGAAAACGGCATGTTTATAACTGCGTTATTTGGGAATGTGATCTTGCATTCCTCATTTCGTACTCCGTCTGCACTCGTAAACCGAGCTTCGTCAATTTTCACTCTGAAACACTCCACAAACGGGTTGGACATCTTCCGACTATCCTGTATCATGTTCTCACCAACTTTCAATTCCAATTTTAACTTTGTACGTCTGTTTGTCTCTGACATCGCACATCTATGTTTCTGACTCGTGATTCACTCACCACCGGCTGTCGCCACTCCACTCCGGATATCGGGGGAACAAAACTGGATTCGTTTCTTTTGGGGGAGTCGGTTCTGGTTCGAGATTCTCAGCTGAATCTGAATCTGAAAACGGCATGTTTATAACTGCGTTATTTGGGAATGTGATCTTGCATTCCTCATTTCGTACTCCGTCTGCACTCGTAAACCGAGCTTCGTCATTTCACTCTGAAACACTCCACAAACGGGTTGGACATCTTCCGACTATCCTGTATCATGTTCTCACCAACTTTCAATTCCAATTTTAACTTTGTACGTCTGTTTGTCTCTGACATCGCACATCTATGTTTCTGACTCGTGATTCACTCACCACCGGCTGTCGCCACTCCACTCCGGATATCGGGGGAACAAAACTGGATTCGTTTCTTTTGGGGGAGTCGGTTCTGGTTCGAGATTCTCAGCTGAATCTGAATCTGAAAACGGCATGTTTATAACTGCGTTATTTGGGAATGTGATCTTGCATTCCTCATTTCGTACTCCGTCTGCACTCGTAAACCGAGCTTCGTCATTTCACTCTGAAACACTCCACAAACGGGTTGGACATCTTCCGACTATCCTGTATCATGTTCTCACCAACTTTCAATTCCAATTTTAACTTTGTACGTCTGTTTGTCTCTGACATCGCACATCTATGTTTCTGACTCGTGATTCACTCACCACCGGCTGTCGCCACTCCACTCCGGATATCGGGGGAACAAAACTGGATTCGTTTCTTTTGGGGGAGTCGGTTCTGGTTCGAGATTCTCAGCTGAATCTGAATCTGAAAACGGCATGTTTATAACTGCGTTATTTGGGAATGTGATCTTGCATTCCTCATTTCGTACTCCGTCTGCACTCGTAAACCGAGCTTCGTCAATTTCACTCTGAAACACTCCACAAACGGGTTGGACATCTTCCGACTATCCTGTATCATGTTCTCACCAACTTTCAATTCCAATTTTAACTTTGTACGTCTGTTTGTCTCTGACATCGCACGTCTATGTTTCTGACTCGTGATTCACTCACCACCGGCTGTCGCCACTCCACTCCGGATATCGGGGGAACAAAACTGGATTCGTTTCTTTTGGGGGAGTCGGTTCTGGTTCGAGATTCTCAGCTGAATCTGAATCTGAAAACGGCATGTTTATAACTGCGTTATTTGGGAATGTGATCTTGCATTCCTCATTTCGTACTCCGTCTGCACTCGTAAACCGTGCTTCGTCATTTTCACTCTGAAACACTCCACAAACGGGTTGGACATCTTCCGACTATCCTGTATCATGTTCTCACCA
This sequence comes from Phellopilus nigrolimitatus, assembly GCA_021029095.1. NCBI lineage: Eukaryota > Fungi > Basidiomycota > Agaricomycetes > Hymenochaetales > Hymenochaetaceae > Phellopilus > Phellopilus nigrolimitatus. The sequence goes on along the minus strand of JAJOHG010000042.1, from coordinate 279,973 downwards.
ACTTTCAATTCCAATTTTAACTTTGTACGTCTGTTTGTCTCTGACATCGCACGTCTATGTTTCTGACTCGTGATTCACTCACCACCGGCTGTCGCCACTCCACTCCGGATATCGGGGGAACAAAACTGGATTCGTTTCTTTTGGGGGAGTCGGTTCTGGTTCGAGATTCTCAGCTGAATCTGAATCTGAAAACGGCATGTTTATAACTGCGTTATTTGGGAATGTGATCTTGCATTCCTCATTTCGTACTCCGTCTGCACTCGTAAACCGTGCTTCGTCATTTTCACTCTGAAACACTCCACAAACGGGTTGGACATCTTCCGACTATCCTGTATCATGTTCTCACCAACTTTCAATTCCAATTTTAACTTTGTACGTCTGTTTGTCTCTGACATCGCACGTCTATGTTTCTGACTCGTGATTCACTCACCACCGGCTGTCGCCACTCCACTCCGGATATCGGGGGAACAAAACTGGATTCGTTTCTTTTGGGGGAGTCGGTTCTGGTTCGAGATTCTCAGCTGAATCTGAATCTGAAAACGGCATGTTTATAACTGCGTTATTTGGGAATGTGATCTTGCATTCCTCATTTCGTACTCCGTCTGCACTCGTAAACCGTGCTTCGTCATTTCACTCTGAAACACTCCACAAACGGGTTGGACATCTTCCGACTATCCTGTATCATGTTCTCACCAACTTTCAATTCCAATTTTAACTTTGTACGTCTGTTTGTCTCTGACATCGCACATCTATGTTTCTGACTCGTGATTCACTCACCACCGGCTGTCGCCACTCCACTCCGGATATCGGGGGAACAAAACTGGATTCGTTTCTTTTGGGGGAGTCGGTTCTGGTTCGAGATTCTCAGCTGAATCTGAATCTGAAAACGGCATGTTTATAACTGCGTTATTTGGGAATGTGATCTTGCATTCCTCATTTCGTACTCCGTCTGCACTCGTAAACCGAGCTTCGTCAATTTCACTCTGAAACACTCCACAAACGGGTTGGACATCTTCCGACTATCCTGTATCATGTTCTCACCAACTTTCAATTCCAATTTTAACTTTGTACGTCTGTTTGTCTCTGACATCGCACATCTATGTTTCTGACTCGTGATTCACTCACCACCGGCTGTCGCCACTCCACTCCGGATATCGGGGGAACAAAACTGGATTCGTTTCTTTTGGGGGAGTCGGTTCTGGTTCGAGATTCTCAGCTGAATCTGAATCTGAAAACGGCATGTTTATAACTGCGTTATTTGGGAATGTGATCTTGCATTCCTCATTTCGTACTCCGTCTGCACTCGTAAACCGAGCTTCGTCAATTTCACTCTGAAACACTCCACAAACGGGTTGGACATCTTCCGACTATCCTGTATCATGTTCTCACCAACTTTCAATTCCAATTTTAACTTGTGTTTATTGATTCATTCTATTTTTAGCTTTTAAAACTTTTTTTTCCTGCTCATATTCATTCCCTTCTCTGTGTACAAGCAGTGGAGAGTGGGAGAGAAAGAAACAGGATGCTTATGTAGGTTATGATAGAAGCTTGAATCCCACCTTGAAGACCTCGACGAGCACTGTCGTTTCGGTGTGAACTTCGCGTGCGAGGAGAGCGAAGTCGAGGTCCCGTTTGCGGCGCTCGTGATCTCCGCGTCAATGTCCATATCGCCTTCGCCCTCTCTCTCCCCCTCGCCATCGAGGAGTGCGTCCTCCTCCCCGACGTTCCCGTTTCCATTGCCGTCGAGTAGGCCCTCCTAGTTCAGTTTCGAGCCACGGCTGCCTGTGCCTCCTCCTCCGGTAACCGCTGTGGCGGTCCGCGCGTGAGACTGGCTATGCTGGTGAGGAAGGACGGGCGAGGAAGAACCGTTTGCGTACTGGTCGTGTGTCGAGATGGAGTTGATATAAGGCGGCGTCGGCGGGCGCCTGTGCGCATTCTGGCTTGCCAGTCCACTCGCACTGATATTTGTGGCGGCCGAGGGATACATCTGGCCCTGACTGAGATGCGAGGATTCCGCAGGATACAGCCTCCCGCTCGCCACCGCAGAGGCGTACGCAGACACCGGCGAGCCGGAGTGCGAGCGGCTCGAGCCCGCTCGGCTCTCTGGGTCGCGTTCGTGCACCCCGATAATGGCTCACGGGCCTGGGGCTCAGCAACTGTGACTGCGTCTGTGCGCCCCCAGTGTGGTGGTTAACCAACAGCGTGTCCTGGCGCGCAGTCGCACGAGCGCGGCCGACCGACGCGTGCTGGCTCTGGCCCGCAGAGTGCGCGAGCGTGGACTGGGACTGCGAATGCGCGAGGCCGGAGTGCGATGAGCGGTGCGCAATCATCTGCGCTTGCTGGCTTGCGCTCACTGAGTCCAGCGTACCGCGGCGCCCGACACGCTTCATCTTCTTGCGGCACCGGTCGCACACAGTGCAGCTCAGCGCCCTTCGACTGGGCGGTTGAGCGCGCATGAGTGGCGGCGGCGACGGCGGCGGTTTGCTTTTGCGGCGGCGACAAAGGTTGTTGCTGTTGCTCTTGTGGCGGCGGCTGCCGATGTTGCTGCTGTTGCTGCTGCAGGCCATATTCGTGCCGCCGTCGTTTCGGCGGCTTGTAATGCTGCTGAGCGTAGCGGTCCGCGCGAACTCGAGAGGTTGGTGCACGGCGCGCAAAGTCGAGGCGAAAAGACGAAGTCAGCGCAAGTTGAGCGGCACGAGCTCACTCGGTCGTTGCCGACGCGCCCGCCATGCCCATGCGGTCTACGGTGTCCTTGAGTTGAGCGATGAATCACTGGTAGCTTGGCATGACGTCTGCGCCAGCCAGCGTTCTACCCTGTATGCGCGACTGTCGACACCGTGCGCGCTCCCGACCCACTCCCACTTATAACCCTGACGAGGGCCACGCACCTTCCGTGCCGTCGCAATCGCCCTCGGCATTGCGATCCCATCCAACTCCCGACCCGCCCTCGATTATGTCGTCGCCCCCTCGCCCGCACTGCACCAAAACCTATGGTCCTCGCTCCATGCGCGCGATTGACAACCCTTCTCGAGGTACTTCGACTTCCTGCACCGTCGACACCTGGCGAACACCCGCGGGAACGACTTTCATTTGCCACAAAGTACTAGACTAGGTTGGGGGCCCTTGTAAAATTTAAGAAATGACAAGAAGAAAGACGTACTGTTAGCACGCCGTTTTATCCCGCCGTGGCTCTCGTCTCCCCGGCGCGCGCTGCGCACGATGACCCCGCCCAATACTGAATTTCTGGCGGTAAGAAAAGCGGCGGGTTTGGTAAACTACTCTCCGTCGGACTTGGGCGAAACGTGAAGCACTCGACGAGCGAGCGAGAACACGTTGGTCATCCGCGGCGACGCCATGCTGGACAGAGAGGTAGGCGATGGCGGTGTTAGACCAGAGGAAATCGCGATGGCCTTCTCCTTCTCCTTCCCGCGCCCGGATAGCGACTTGAGGAAGCCGCCCTTCCTGAGCTCCACCGACGCCGACGCGGTTGAGCGCGCATTTGCCGTCGCGCCAGTCCTAATCCACGCGCCTCCTCTCCAGCATGAGTTATCCCTCGATCCAGCGGCTGCGGTAGATGTCGATGGCGTGCTCGCGCAACCGTCGCTCTTGTCCAGTGCGGCTTGTAAAACACCTGGCGTACGTGCGGGTACCTGCCACGATAAGCGAGGAGCTGCAGCGAAAGCAGTACGTCCTCTTCGCGAACGGACCTGGCTCCTCCATACCGTGATGATGGCGGTGGTTATGATGGTGGTGTCGGTGCGTCGCACACAGGGTGGGGTCCGCCGCTGCCGGTGAAGGCGAGGCAGCAGCAGCGGCACAGCGCGTCGCTTGGATGGGTTGAGATTCGATTCGCCGCGGCGCCGCGAGCAGGCGAGCTCCACGCTGGAGCCGCATTCGTACCGTCCGCGCCGACAGGCATCGCGACACGCACAGGCGGGTGTGCATGCGCGCGCATGGGGTGAACTTGCCAGGACAGCACGCGGCGTGAGGTCCTCTCGTCCGTGCGCGTGGCCTTGGTGTTCACGCGTCATGTTGCGGGTAAAAGTCAGGGTATTCGCGAGTGTGCGCGGCGTGGAATCGATCGCGCCGGGCGCGCCAGGAAGGGTGCCCATCGCCGAGTTGTCGTTGACGTTTTGGTCGAGCGCCACGATCCCATCAGACACGCCGTCGTCCGCCGTGTTCGTGTTGGTGATGATGTGCGCATCGAGGTCGACGTCGACAGTATTGGAGGCTCCGGCCACGGCTACACCGGTCGCACCTGCTCCTGTTGGGGATGGCGAGTCGGAGACGATGCCAGCAGTCCGTCATGGATGTGAAAGGGATGGTGGGGGCGGCATGTTCTTGACTGCATCTTGATCCTGCGTCATCGACGTCTCCCAACTCAACATCCGCGTCCTCCTCGGTCTCCGTGTCCGGTCGCGATGTCGACGCAGACGGCGTCGTCGTCCTAGAACCCAGTAGCGCAGGGTTTGCAAAAGTGTCCGTTGACACCATCGTCTCCGCATCCGAAGCTGTTCGTTCTTAGGGTGGCGTCAGCTGAGCAAGCGCGAAGAAAGTCAAGAAATCGAACTCACCTCGACAATCGCGAAAGACCGTTCTCGCGCAAGAAAGCGGACGAGCTCATGTGCCTTCTCTCGCTGGCGCTCTCGAGCTGCTGCCGCCTGAACTGTCTTTGTTCGCGGGTCTCGCGCGAAATGCCGCTCGCGCTCGCACCCGGACCAACAGCGAAGCCTTTAGATGCGAGTCAGGCCTCGAGAACGCAGCCGACGACCTCTAGAGTGCCCGCCTGCACGACGCGACTCCGTCTGGGCTCCGATCCCCGTACGCCGAGCTTCGCTTTGAGCGAACAAAAAACGATATGCGGTGTGCTGGTCAAAGGATTTGGGGTTGAGAGTGGGAGTGGGCGGCGGGCAGGGAAGTCCAGGAGGAGAGAGGCCGTAGATGGGGCGGAGGGAGAGACAAAAATCGCGCAGGAGGCGGACAAGGCGCTCCAAGCCGCCGTCGCAAGTGAGGATCTCCCAGATCCGCGGCGAAGTCGAAGTGAGGTACATGAGGGGGGTGAGCGGATTGAGCAGCGGGAGTGGGGACGTGGTTCCAAGCGCTGTAATCGAGTTTCTCGGTCAGCGTCGAGCATGGCGGCGGAGGCACACGACTTATACTCACCTCTCCCGTCATACAAATGGGACCTGAAGCACACGCAGGCTCTGGTCCGCGGGGAATGCGAGGTTCGACTCGCGCATAGTGGCTTCAAAGGTATTCGGGTTACGTTCGTAGTTGTTGAAGCGCTACTGCGCGATGGTCGACGTTGTTGCTGTTGCTGTCGTGGGCAATGGGCGGGCCGGGCCGATCGCCCAACTCGTAGTCTGATTGCGGCGAGATCGTCGCCAGTCGTCTGCGTCTAGATGTTTGTGTTCGTATTCCCTCGTCCGAGTAGATCATCGTCGCGGTCGCAGTCGAGCGGAGAGGAGACATGGGCGGGCGACGCGTAACTAGAAGATCGCTGTCCTCGGGCTGTGCCGCACAGCGATCAATTCGACTTCGGCGACGATCGTCTTCATGCGTGCCAGGTCTGACAAGCAAAAAACACATAACGGAAAGTAAGTTCAGATTTCTATTCTACTATACAAAAATTTCTCTAATTTTCATTTTCAGGCGCTTTCCCGCTCAGCATGGCGGCGCAACCTAGCAAATCGACCAGTGCCGCCCCTTCCCCTACTGGACCTCTCCCCAGTCTAACAACCCGGACACGCCCTTCGCGACGCGCGCCATTTGCACCAGGGACACCCACGCCGTTGTCCCGAGAGCGCATGGGCGGTGGGCTCGCGCGACCGCACTGACGTTGGGGGCCCTGAAGCGCAGCGTTTGGGTAGCAGTCGACGCCAGACGCGTGGCGAAGCGTACTCGCGCCCACGGCGCTCGCGATCCTTCGCGTCCCTCACAAGCTCTCGCGCGTCTACCCTGATATGCTCGCGACCTGCGTCATCGTACCCCATGCGCGCGACGCTATGCGCATGTGCATTGTTGTCGTATTTCGGATCGAACCTGCTGTCGTACTTTATTCCGTTCGTTTCGGGCGGCGCGGGAACGACAACGGACCCTGCGCCAACGGTCTCGCGGTCACGAACAGGCGGTTGGGTGGGGGTCGTACGTTCTAGGAGACGTGTGAAGGAGCGGCACAGCGGGGAGCGCGGTTGGGTGCGCGGAAAGAGGATGGGACGCGTGGATGTGAGAGTACGGCGGGCTGGCGGCATGCGCGCGTACATGCTGAGGCGGGGAGAGCGAAGGCTGTAGATACACAAGTAGTCAGTATATCGTCCCAAGTATTCGCAAAGAAGAAAAAAGGCAACGTACGGAATCAACTTCCATGTCCCACCCGCCGACCCTGCGCCTCTTCTCATCGAAGTCCTTTTCGCACTCGTCGTTAAGCAGATCCTCTGGCTCCGGCCGCTCCTGCTCCCATGGCTGCGTTTCGAGGGCACGACGCCCGCAGCGGACATTGAAAACCCCGTGACAGACGGCGGCAGGGGGAGCGAAAGCATGTGGAAAGACGCGCTCTGTTGAGAGCTTTGCCTTAGGTGGACCAATCCTTGCCCGTGTCCGTGGCCGGGAGACGGATAGAGTGCAGACGACGTGCCTCCAGGGTGAGGTGCCAGCAGAGCGCGGGAGTATCGCAGCGAAGTGGATGACGCAGGTGGCGCGGGATGTGCACCTGGTCCCGTGAGCATGCTACTTCCGGAGGACGGGGCGCCGATGGCGTGCGGCACGGGAAGAGAAGGCAGACCGAGAGAATCGTCCCTTCGTTCGTGCTGAAAATGCGGGCTCTTGGGAGAAGCGGCGGTCGGGTAACTGGGGTATGCCACGGTGTGCGACGCCGTCGAGAGGAGGCGCGCAAAAGCGGTGTGCGCGTCGGCGGAGCGGAGCGAGCACGCGGGCTCGTACCGTTCGACCTCGGTGAACTGCGCACACAGACTGCAGCGACGCAGCGATGTCCACATGAGCACTGTGCAGAATACATTCAGCAAGCGAAAAAGAAAATCTAAGAAAATCTGCTGCTTACCACTCAGCGCGGTCCGCGCGTGCCTCAGCATCGGAGACGGCCTCCACGACGCTCCCGGGGACTTTGGACTCCGCTTTCACGTCCTTCTCCCTTTCTCTTTTCTCCGTCCACATTTGGGCCGGAGGAACTCTAGAAGGTAGGCCTTGGACCGACGCCAGAAAGCGCTCTGCGCGAGTGGCGTGGCTCTGCGCGACGGTAAGTTCGCGACGGAGGGCGTCCGCGTCTGCAAGCGCGGAGGAAAGAAGAAGCGCTAGTTGGAAGGGAGCCCGGGCAGCGGCAAGTTGGGCGGCATGGTTGAGGAACGGAGACGACGTTGAGTTTGAATGCAGGGGCTTGGGAGAGGCGAAGGAGCCGCGGCTACCGGCGATTACGGATACTGTTGAACAGGTAAAGCCGTGTGCGAGAGCGTCGAAGACGGGGACGCTAGAGTCTGACATAGATTGGTCCACCGATTGGTCCTCGTCTCGAGAGAGTAAGGGACGTCCTGCGCAGCGCCAGCGGGCTTGCGGCCACAGGCGGGGGAAGCTGTGGGAGCGACGGCGGAGTGGCCGACTTGACGATGCTGGCCAGCCCGGGCGGGCTCTTTCGTCGCTGTGTTCGTCGTTGTCGTCGTGGAGATGGTTGAGCCCGAGTGGGGGGCGCCGTCTCGGGCAGAGCGGGGACGGGAGACACGGACATGCGGTGGATGGCTCGAGGGAGTCAAGGTCGTCGTCGGGGAGTCGGGGGACGTCAAGGGCAGGGACGACGGGGGAGGGGAGAAGAAGAGTTAAGCACCGCGTGCCGCTTGAACGGGAGACACGAGATTCGACCCGGCCGCGCCGCTGCGAGCAGGCAAGGTCCGCGCAGGACCCGCAGTCGTGCCGTCCGCGCCGACAGACATCGCGACAGGCACTGGCGGGTGTGCATGCGCGCGTATGGGTAAACTCGCCAGGAGGGCACGGCGGCGTGAGCTCTTCTCGCCTGTGCGCGTGGCCGTGGTGATGGTAGTGCTCGTGCGTCATGTTGTGAGTATTGAGGGTTACGGTATTCGCGCGTGTGCGCGGCGCGGCGTCGATCGCGGCGGGCGCGCCAGGTGGGGCGCCCATCGCCAAGTTGTCGTTGACGTTTTGGTCGAGCGCCACGATCCCATCGGACACGCCGTCGTCCGCCGCGTTCGTGTTGATGATGGTGTGCGCATCGAGGTCGACGTCGACAGTATCGGAGGCTCTGCTGGGGATGGCGAGTTGGAGACGATGCCAACAGTCCGTCGTAGATGAGAAAGGGATGGTGGGGGTGGCGTATTCTCATCCGCGTCTTGATCCTGCGTCATCGACGTCTCCATCTCAACATCCGCGACATCCTCGGTCTCTGTGTCCGGTCGCGATGTCGATGCGGACGGCGTTGCAGACTCGGTCACGCGCCCACGTACGGTGCGACTCTGCGACATTACCGGTCCTGGCATGGGCAGCTCTTGTGAACCATCACCGACATCTACGTCCCAAGATACGCCGCGCCACCAGTGCCCGAACGTCCTGTCCAGGGACAATGACCGTGCCCGTTGGCATCCCAGAACCCATCGGCGTAGCATTTGCAGAAGTGTCAGTTGACACTGTCGTCTCCGAAGTGGCGATTGCTCTGTTCGTCCTTAGGGCGGCGTCAAGATGAGTAAGCGCGAAGAAAGTCAAGAACAATCGGAGGACTCACCTCGACAATCGCGAAAAGACCGTTCTCGCGCAAGAAGGCGGATGAGCTCATGTGCCTTCTCTCGCTGGCGCTCTCGAGCTGCTGCCGCCTGCGCTGTCTTTGTTCGCGGGTCTCGCGCGGGATGCCGCTCACGCTCGCACTCGGACCAACAGCGAACCCAACAACGCGGGCCAGGCCTCGAGAACGCAACCGACGACCTCCAGCGTGCCCGCCTGCACGACGCGGCTCCGGATGGGCTCCCGTTGATGTTGACTACGCTTTGAAGTGCAAGCGGAAAGCCGTATGCGGCGTGCCGGTCAAAGAATTGTGATTGAGAGTCGGAGTGGGCGGCGGGCGGGGAAGTCCAGGAGGCGAGAGGCCGTAATGGCGGAGGGGTTCTCTGGCGGCGGCGAGGAGAGACGAAAATCACGCAGGAGGCGGACAAGGCGCTCCAGGCCGCCGTCGCAGGTGAGGATCCCCCGGATGCGCGGGGAGATCGAAGTGAGATAAGTGAGGTGGGTAAGTGAATTGAGCAACGGGAGCGAAGACGTGGTGTCAAGCGCTGTAATCGCATTTCTCGGTCAGCGTCGAGCATGGCGCCGGCGGCGATGGGAACACGACTGAGACTCACCTTTCCTATCGTAGAATTGGAACGTGACGCACACGCAGGCTCAGTTCTGCGCAGGGAACGCGAAGTTCGACTCGCGCATAGTGGCTTCAGAGGTATTCGGGCTGTGCTCGTAGTTGTTGAAGCGCTATTACACGATGTAGTCGACGTTGTTGCTGTTGCTGCCGTGGGCAATGGGCGGGCCGATCGTCCAACTCGTAGTCTGATTGCGGCGAAAGTGTCGCCAGTTGTCTGCGGCTAGAGGCGTGTGTTCGTATGTCCTCGTCTGAGTAGAACGTCGTCGCGGTCGCAGTCGAGCGGAGAGGAGATATGGGGCGGGCGACGCGTGGCAGACGTGGGGGTCGGCGTGCGGACTTCGACACGAGGGGCAGCGTCCTACGTGAGAACGGCATACTAGATTTGGGTGCAAGTCTACCGATGTCTACCATGTCTACACCAGCTTTAGCCGATGTCTACACTGTCTACCACAGGGTTGAGCCGATGTCTACCATGTCTACCACCGGCTCGACCCGATGTCTACCATGTCTACCTCGGCTCTAGCCGATGTCTACCCTCTTTAGCCGAGTCTACACATGTCTAGCCGATGTCTACATGTGTAGATCCCGAAAACATCCGAGTCTACACACGTCGATCCCGCGCCGATCCGAGTCTACCTAAGGGTCCATCTGATGTCTACCACTGTCTACCTCCCCTCTATCTCCTCTTCCTCGGCACCTAAAAATACGAAATAATAAGGACAAAATTTGGGATATTCGAAAACCCCCATCCGTGCCTGGGGAACATGAACGGGGGAATGGGGGAAGCGGGATACTCAAAAGGGAAGTTGACCCATCTTCCATCGCTTCCGAAACCTAGGACGATCCTTTGCAGGAATCGTAATTATGCAACAGGCTCCTCTAACTTTCATTTTCAGGCCCTTTCGCTCTCAGCACCGCGGCGCGGCTCGGCTCAGCAGGTTGCCCAGCGCCTCTAAATTTTTTGGCGCCGCCAGACCGCTTCCTCAACCTCAGCGCTACGCACATGCTTAAACCCCTCACGCCCTTCACCACGCGCGCCATCCTGCAGAAGCTTTCCCACCGCCTCTTCGGCACTGTCATAGTGCTCAGCTAGGTTGGCTCTCGGCGTTCCTGCGCATCTATATCTGCGTCTTCCTGTTCGCAAGTGACATCGACGAGACCGTCGAAATCGGAGACCGTCGAAATCGGAGACCATCCGAAGGTCGCAGGCATCCCCGAGAATAATATCCCTTTGAAGGAGCGTATCCACGTGCGCAAGGAGGCCGAGCTCAGTGAAGTGCGCGCCGTGGCTCTTCCGCATGTGAAGGGGATCTAACATATAATAGCGATCACAACTTAGCCGACTGCGGACGAGCGCACGCTCTTCGACTACGTCTCTGGGCTGTGCGACTGGCTCGGGCCGTGTCGTGACCACGCGTGCCCTCAGCCGGAGGCCGTGCTCGCGGAGATGAACAGGTAGCAGGAGACGCTGCGCGGAAACAACACGAAGGGCGCGCCGAAGGCGAACGGGTCGCTATCGCCGATGACGAACGGCCAGAAGCGGCACGCTAAGGAGCCTCCCACGGTGTGCGACCCACCAGAGGATGTTCCCGGGTTTCTCGACTGTACGGACTCTCTTCCGATCTCTTTACTTTGTTGCCGGAGTGAGATGGGGTGAAAAATGATGTGTTTTGTTTTGTGGAACAGCTATGGCCGCCCAGTTCAAGGAAGTTTCAGGTGAGGACCCGCTTCCGTGGGAGGCATTCCACATTGCCACCTTGATGCAGGAGGTACGAAGCGCTATCGTTTTCGTATCCGCTACTGAAGACTTTGTATTTTGTATTATTACTTAGGCTGCGCTGAGGCTCGCGCTAGCGTCAGTGTGATTCAAGGCACCGGCCGTCGTGAAGGCAAGCAAGTTCGGCGGGGTGCGTGTTTCTTTCTTGTACTACCCGAATGACGTCTTCGGGCTGACTCGCGTCCCTTTCGTTGCTCTCCCTAAAGCTCACGGTGAGCCTGCGCGCGCTCCGCCAGAAGTAGTGCTGAAGGAGATGGTGAGCGGGCTGGGGAAATCGGCGAGCAGGAGCGAGAGGCCCGCGCATTTGTCGACGTGTGCAGGTACATACTTGAGTTCGCAAAGGTGCGTCGCATTCTTTTGATACTCTCTCCGCTCTCTGACGTGGTGACACTGCGATGCAGCTCGACCACGTTTCGCCTAAGGACGTCGCGAAGCGCCTCGGGCACGCGCGCAGCAGCATCTGGCATCGTCCGCTCTGGAAAGCCCTCACAACAACTGCTTTCCCGCGTAAATATGAAAGTGTTGTATATGTACACGTGAAAACTATGCTGTAGAATGTACAGATGCGTGCTAGAAATCATCAGGGGAAAAGCGACAGATACCAAAAAGGTGCAAAGACGACAATGGGTTAGACGACAGATGAGTAAGGTGTGGAGAGACAAACAAAAACTGGGGAATGGAAGAGGAGGATAGAAGGGAGAGCGAGTAGAGTATCCTAGTCGGCCAGACCATAACGATGGTCATGGAGAAAGAGGCAATAGATAAGGCGCTCGCGGCATCCGCGTTGCATCTATCACCCCAGTACCATGTCATCTTCACTCACATCTGCACCCGAACTCGAACCCGCAGCCGAAGCATCTCGCGCCGAACGCGACGGTGATGTGCGCGCACCGCAAGCGCCTGGATTCGGTCCGGCATCGCCTGCTTGCCTGCCCGCATCCGCTCTACCGCCCGCCTACGCTCGAGCGTCGCGATGTGTGCCTCGGTATCCGCATCGAGCGCGGCGGCGTACCCTGCTCCGTCGTCCGCCAGCGCTTCCGCCCAAGACATCCCGACCGCCGACAGGAAGCCGCGGATGGTTGCCTGCCTCTCCGCCGAGAACACGTCCAGGGCCGGGCTGGCGGGAGGGGAGGCATTCTCTCGTGCGGGCGCCGTTGGGTGTGGAACCACATGATTCACTGGGAACGGTGTTGTAGTTATTGGTGATGGTCCTGCAGCTCCTGCTGCTGCGCGCCGCCGCATGCTAATAGGAATCGACATGCTCGTCATTGGCGGACCGCCGAGAGTGTTTCCCGGGCCAAAAAACGAGGTTACAGGGTTTGCGGGCGCGGTCGCATTTGAGTTGGCGCTGAGTTGGTGCGGCGAAAACCCGCAATGCGAGCATGACCATGCCCGCTTGCTCCTCGCGGCCTTGCGAACTCCGAAGCAGTCTGGTTTCGAAAGCAAAAATGTGACACTGAGATTTCAATGGAGAACTGACTGTATGTTAACTCACCGTTGTACCATTCTTCCGAGAAACCGAGAGGCGTGCAACAGATCGCATGCCCGTAAGAGCGGCAGCGGCTGCAAATGCAAGTCGCTGGCGCTCTCTATCCTGCGCCAACCGGGGTTCCACCCTGTCATGCGCAACTGTCGACACCGTACGCCCTCCCGACCCGCTTCCACTTCCAACACCGACATTGGCCACCGCACCTTCTGCGGTGTCGCCGTCACCTTCAGCATTCTGACCCCGTCCGACACCCGACCCACCCTCGGTTATCTCGTCGCCCTCGCGCGCACTGCACCAGAACCTATGACCCTCATTCCATACACGCGACAGACATCCCTTCCCGCAATACTTCGCCTTCCTGCACCGTCGACACCTTGTGAACTCCCACTCCTATTTGCCATAGAATAGGTCGGGGCCTTCATGAATAGACGAATAATATATGTAAGGAAAGACGTACTGTTAGAACACTGTCTTATCCCGCCGCGCGGCTCTCGTTCTTCCGGCACGCATTGCGCACGATGACGCCCGCCCAATACTGAGTTTCTGGTGGTAAGAAAGGCGGTGGTGTCGGTAAACTACTCTCCGTCGGGCTTGGGCGAAACGTGAAGCGCTCCACGAGCGAGAACACGTTGGTCATACGCAGCGACGCCGCGTACGACGCGGTCGGCCCGGTTTCGGCTTCGCCATCGCCGACAACGCAAGCGACGAGGTTCGGGTTGTCCATGACGGCGCCGAATGCGACGATAAATACGTAGCCAAGCTCGCCGACTTCGTAGATCGCACCGGGAGTCTCTGCGTTGATGTGATTGCAATGGCAAATCCAGGCGCGTGTATATGACTAGTTAAAGTGAATTACTGTGTGCCGACGGCAAAGGAAGACCATACCTTGGGAAGCCGTCAAGGGGCGGAGAACCTCGAGGCGAGGCCGGAGAGGCTCGCATCGTAGCGCGCGCTCTCGGCGTAGAAGCAATTAAGAGAGCCCTCGAGCCAGAGGTAGGAGAGAATTCCCTGTGCGCCGTATCCTGTGCGCGATCGATTGAGAATGTAAAAGCCCTGGAAGGGATATGGGAAGAACAGACATGGACCGACAACATAGAGCACGTGGTTGTCGTGCTCTATTATGATGCGGTTGACGAGGAGGCCCGGGCCCCCAGGGCCGAGCAGACGCGGCTTGATGTCGTCATGGGTGAGCTCGCGCTCAAGCAGCACAGTATCCTTGAGGAAGATCCCTGCAGCAAATAATTTTCATCAGCGGGTGAGTAGGAGATTTAAGCAGGGAGTGCACCTGCTGCTATGTAGTCGCCCGGCCCGAGAGACCTCTTGATGGAGAGCACTTTAAGGTTGAGTTCGCCTTTGAGCGTGTTGGGAAACGGAGAGAGGCGGGTTATGCTGTGAGAGGAGCTGGGCGGGCATTGTCGAGCGATGGTACGAGGAGGAGGAGAGCTCGCGACGCGTCGTGTACCACTTCTATTCGTGAGAAATAGTTACATAAGCGTGAAATGCCGGTGCACGTCTCGGGTGAGACCTATGCTTGACGCACGGCGGGAAGAGGAGCCCGGAAATACTGTGCCCTCGCAGTCAATCAGTGTGATCTCAAGCGGGGAAGACGCACTGTCCTGCCCGCGGTCTGACTTGCTATTTCATGGAACGCGACGACGAACGGAGAAGCGCGGGCATGCGCCAGATCGCTACGCAGCAAGGGCGAGGACGTGAGAGATTTCGTGCACTTGGTTGATGGAGCGGAAGAGGAAGACAAGGCAGAGGATGCGGAGAAAGAGACAATTCGTGCTCCTCTCTTTGGGGCGCGCTGCGCCGACTGGAAGAATTGGGGTAGGGGATAGCGTCGGGAGTATGTTTGTTTTGTATTGACTGGGAAAGGCCCGAGCGCGCTCGTCTGTATCCAGTTTCGCTCTGTTGCCAGCCTTCAAACCATTGAGCGATTCCATACACTTTACGGTGCGTTCTCCGTCTCAACGTGTGCAGTACGTACTGGCTAAGAGAATTCGCTCATGCTGTAAATCTCCCTTCTAATCAAGAGCATACGCGCAGTCGGTGCGACTGGCATGGAAGTACGACCAGAGTATACGCACAAGCCGATCAAATAACTCGGACACGTGTGGGAGAAATGATAGAATGCCACGCCAGGTGAGGCCGCACGGTGCTCTTGGACATGTTTCTGGTGGTCAAATTCTGACCATTTGTGTTCTATTAAACTTATAGTGGACGTACGTATTTCCTGTACTTTTTCCGTCAGGCACTTCTTACTTCCTCAGAAAGAGCGCGGACATCCGAGCGTGCTTGCAGGGTAACGCCACTTGGATTCGCGGATGGCATGCACGAGATGCGTTCAAGTTAGCGCGCCTTGTGGAGCTCATATCAAATCTCGAAGACGTCTCTCGAGCGCTCTAAGGCGATCTTCTCCATGTGTCTTGTCGTATGATCTCCTAGGGCTCTATGCATTTTTATTTCTCCCTGCCTATCAGAAAGGTCCTCGCAAAAATTTTAAATTTGCTCAGCCTCCTTGAGTCCGCCTTGACCGTGTGCCAGGCTGCACTTGCAAGCCTAATGGCGCCAGAACCTTTGTGAAGGTTTGTGACTCCGTTCTGCTTTGGACCTTACCCGACTTTTCCAGACAACACGCTGCTACTTTTCGCTCTGCTTCCCTCGTCGTTATATTCAAACCCGTTTTTTTTTTCGTCTATTCGCTTCTCTTCAGTCCGAATCTGCGACTCGATTCTGCGGCCTGCACGATTAGCGGTGGTACGATCTCCGCGAAGTCACCGTGTTCTTCCATTCGTCGCCTGATTTTAGTCATTGAAAGGATTTGTCAAAGGTGCAATTCAATCTAGAGCACCTTTTAGGCTTCGACGTGTACGAAGGCGGACACGGCGAGCACTATTTCCGCGTTCGTCGATCTCGAGAGCAGTTTCAACGACGCCCTGAAGGCTGCGATGGACAGGTTCTTCGACCAAACGTGTGCGAAATTGCCGTCGTCAGGGCGCCGCGTTAGACGCTTGACGCAGCGAACGAGGGAAGTTTGAATAAATAGATAGGCCCTTACAAAACCTACTTTTTTGCTCCGCGAGCTAATTGTTTTTCTTTCCTTAGATGCTTCCTTCTAAAAGCGGTTTCGCCGTGACCCGAATGAGCATTGTGCTACTCTCCATGTATTAGTATATGCCCATGCCCTCATGAACTCATATGAAACATTTTCTGAGCACGATACCGATATTCAATATTAATTCAACAAAGCAATATCGAGTTTCCCTATCATGCAGCAAGTCCGCTAATTTACATTATTAGAACGACTTGACACTAAGGGTGCCGAACGTGGCAGTATGGAAGACCTCCAATTACTCTATCCCTCGTTCTTCCCACTTTCGAATGACCATCAGAATTCGTTACTGTCAAGATTCAATCGAGTGCGAGTCACGGATTCTCACCTCGCTCGATCGCCTTCTCCCGACTGACACTGCCCCGAGCGGGCGCGCACCCAAAAAGTACAAGCGATGTCTTCACCGATCAAACTGTAACTGTACTGGCTCTTCTAGGCCCCATGTAGTTCCGATTGACATTTCCTCGAGGCCACTCTCCCATTTGCTCCGTATGAGTTTTTCCTGCTTTTTCCACAGCGCTTGTAAAAATACTCAACGCCCGCATCCTCACTTCAACCATCAACCAAGGTAGACTCCCAGAACGATGAACATCTCAGACTCTCAGATGAGTTCCCAAGAAAGCGCCGTTCGTGAGCGCGAGGAGCCTGAGGTGAGTCGATACCACTCTATCAGTCCACTGTCTCTCCTCACCGATGTTAATTACTCCTTTTCTGCCTCCTTTTTCGTCTACGGAAGAATGCTCGCGGCCATTCCGTTTATAACGTGGAATTGCATTCCGTTGATGTTGAAGCTCATGCGACATATCTGCTGGGACGCAACGAGTCCTCTCACACGAACCCGGTATTCTTCGAAGCGGAGCTACCGCTGATGTCATCGCCAGCGAATCCGCCCACAGACCTCAATGTCGACGACTCCGATACGAGATCCCCTGTCAAGACGTTGCTGGTGGCGCAGTCGCATCAAGGAGACGGGGTGACCAAGCAATATACATTCTTCAAGGAAAACGACATGAAGTTATCGTGTTTGGACGTACTAGAGAGCAGGACGGTCTTCGAGTATACGCCTGGAGCCCACGGATTTGCGCACAAGATTCTCGACTTCGGCATAGATAGAGCTACAGAGAAAGTGATCCTAGTCGTCCATTTGGCAGACGTATATGGATCCCGTACGTTGTTATGCATTTCTTATTTTGTTCTGTTCCGCTTCTCGAAGCGTGCTTAGGAAATTCTTTCTCGCCTTATACAGAACATGTTGAAGTCCTGCGTATATGCACGACGGATTGGATCCCCACCACGTTACTCAAGAAAGAGCTTCCAATTGAAAACGAAGGCATTGAGGCTCACCAGCTAGATAGTATGCGCGTTTATGCAAACGCTAAGAGCGCGTTGATCCTGCTGAGGGAAGATGTCATTCTCGTGGACTGGTTGGCCGAGCGAGTCGCAAGGCTGCTGATTGTGAGTATACGAACTTCCTTCGTTTGCACCTTCTGAATACGTTTCTCGACAGCCTATTTCGGTATCAATCAAAAGCATGAAGACCACATACATGCGTAATTTGTACTTCGTGACGTTCGACGATGAAGGCGACTATGTCACTCCTGTTCCCTCAATGTCCAAGGTCTGGATACCCCTCGAGTCGCTGTGGGCCGAAGTGGAAAGGCATACTTACCCCGAACCACGTTCACACAACCAGGGCACGTGAGACCAACTCTCCACGGACGAACCATCGTCGGAAGCTTGGCCAAAGCAGTAGACAAAGATAGGAAAGCCCATGTAGATCAAGGATCGTGTCCGCGTAGCATAGCGCAAAGAGTTGTTTTATTCGAGGTTGATTGTGACATTCCCGCGCGTAAACTGAAGCCTCTCTCCAGCACGAGACTCCATGCAGTGTGTCGTGAGTCGTGACAGGGTCCCCGAAGCACGGTGGCGACTATCGTGGACTCGTGCGCGTCTCGAGAAAGTCATACCACCACATCGAAAGCCTCTCAGATCTCGCACCCCTGTAAGTTACCAGTTCATTTTCTTATTCTGTTGCTACATATCATCCTTATTCCTACCCATCCAGGCACAGTGGTTGTGCACTAGTCGTAATCGAGGAATGCCTCGAGACTCTCCCCGACGCAGACTCAATCACCTTCTTCAACTCCATATTCCATTCGATTCTCCCGGACTGCGTTGCCAGGTACGCAATCGATCCGTATGTCGCTTGTCCCAAGGGCCTCCGCAAGTACGGATTTCATGGTCTCTCGTGTAAGCGATCCCACACAGATACTAGCGTAATCTGAATCTTGCCTCCAGACTCGTACGTCCTTCGCGCTGTCGCCACGCGCAGCTTAAAACGCCAATCGAGAAGACAACCCTTATTGTGATGCATCTTGACGCAGGCGCGTCAGTCTGCGCGATTGCAGCGCCGACACCTCCAAGGGACTAACTTCGCTCGACGGCCTCCCAAGTTCGACGCACGCCGGCTACGTCGACCCCTCGCTCGTCTTCCACTACACCAGCCACGTCAGCGTTATCAGCCGCAAAGTCGTCGAGATCGCGAACGTCCGACCCTCTTTTTCCTCTGCACTTGCTACTTGACAGCGAAACGAACAGGAGGAGTATATCTTAAACAGACAAGCTGGCTGGGACGCACTGACAGGGACATCAGACTTCAGCATTATCCGCGCGCACAGGCTCGCCAGACCACCCGTGCGAGACGCTCGCGTTCAACCTTGTCGGCGACCGTATCCTGGGTCACGTCGGCGAGTACTTCCTCAAGCTCGGCGAGCGGCGCGGTTTTCAGCGGCGACATCGGCCAGCGCTCCTTGTTGAAAGTGTCTATGATTCACAATGAAAGAAACTCCTCGGACCGTTCTGCGATAGCAAGCATCGCTCGAAGCATACGCGAAAGCAGCGAGCAGGTAGGCTAGAAGGCGATTCCTCGAAATCAGCGAGTATACGTACATACAGCGAGAAGTCCAGGGCTGCATGTGCAAGAATACATCGCGTCCGTGGCGAAGTTCGGGGCGGCGCGTGGTGCAGGCGATAAGGACAAAATGTGCGCGAGCCGGTGTGTTTTACGGACGAGACGGCGGTTTTTATCTCGACAGAACCGCGTGTGCATTTTGTATTCATTATGCTCGTATATTATCGTTCTCCATAAAGCGATGATCTTTGGTACAGTATTGCAACTTATCCAATACAATGATAATTTACGAATGAACGTAGAAAGTACTCAGATGCATCAATCATCGAACCGGTCCTGAAAAACACGCTGGTGCGCCATCTCCATCTACAAAGCGAAACGACAGGTTAGCGTGGCGAGTAACTATATCTGGAACCTAGCTTACCTGCTCATCTGTCTGACACCGTCCGCCCGCGTCCGTCTCCAATGTCCAGTACGACGTCCTCCGCCTCATCCACACCCTTGTTTTTACGCTCATCGCGCCTGAAGCCTAGGCAGCCGCAGAGTTCGAGTAGCGCGCTGCGCTTGCTTCAGCGTCTGTCGTGCCTTGCGTCATCGGGCGGCGGGCGGCGGCGGGACAGCGCAGACGTCACTTCTCGCCATCACTCTGACTCGCGACACGAACGCCACCAAGATGACGGCGTTAACATTGTCAGAGACGAGGTCTCTTGACAATTCTTGCAATGCTACCCTCTTCCAAATTAGCTGCGGTCGAAGGTCTACATTTACATATTCAGCATACCACGTCAGCTGACATAACGTTGAGACGACATGTCAGCGGAGCACAATGCACCAGATCCTCAGAAAACATGAGCTTTCGCAAACACCTTGTTTCATTTGTAACTAAGCGCCGAGCAGAAGCCATTTTCTACTTTCACGTCGCAGAGAACAGTGCCCGGCCAGATTTGCGAACTTGAAGCGATTGTATTTGAGGTGTCGGTAATTGATCCGCGCTTCTCCTCGAAGGCGCTGCACTGTGTTGCTGCGATTTGCGTGTTGCTATGCACCGTGTAAAGAAGAAAGGGGTTATGCACGACTTGTAAGGAAGTCCCGGACTCAACGTGAAGCGAGGCAATGCAGCCGAACAGCCATATGGTACCGATATTTTTTTATTTGACGACACGGAGTCATGGAGAACCGGAACAGCCAGGCATTGCGCGACAAATCCATCGCGTACGTGACTATCTGACTGCAATAAGCTTACGGAGTTCAGCGATGACGAGGCGAAGTCGGAGAAGACAAGAAGTCAGGAGAAACAGACGAAGAGCTGTACTTACCATTAAAAGAGATCTGAGTTGGAAAGGCCCGGCCCTCGATGCAGCTTCCAGCTTCTCGAGAAGATTTGTGTGGGAATTGGGGTTTCGGAGAGCAAGCACCGAGTAGCCACCTCGCGTTAGGCGCGCCGACTTGGCTGTGAGTCACGGGTTCCCGCAGATCAGATTTGCGAGTCGGTGACGGCGGGATAGTCTTCTAGTGCCGGGACGAATTAGCTTAAAACGAAACCGAGGAGTATGGAATCTTGTGTGAGACGACGACAGAGTGCGTATGTAGTAATTCATCAACGTCTTCAATTTCGTCGGAAGAGCCGAAGCGCTACGAACAGGCAGATAACCTGCACTCCGCGAGGCACAGGGGCGCCACTGTTACCAGGGCTAGACCCGAAGACCTCTAATGGTGGGGGCGGCATGTCCCCATCCGCGTCCTGATCCTGCGTCATTGATGTCTCCATCCCAACATCTGCGTCATCCTCGGTTTCCGTGTCCAATCGCGATGTCGACGGTATTGCAGACTCGGCAACGCGCCCACGTACAGTGCGACTCCGCGACATTACCGGCCCTGGAATGGGCATCTCTTGTGAACGATCGCCAATGTCTACGTTCCAGTTATGTCGCACCACCACGGTGCCCGAGCGGTGCCGTCCAGGGACAGTAACCGTGCCTGCCGGCGTTCCAGAGCCCAGCGGCGTAGCATTTGCAGAAGTGTCAGTCGACACCGTCGTCTCCGCATCCGAAGTGACGATGTTCGTCCCTTAGGGCGGCGTCAGATGAATAAGCGCGAAGAAAGTCAAGAAATCGAATTCACCTCGGCAATTGCGCAAGACCGTTCTCGAGCGAGAAGGCGGACAAGTTCTAGTGCTTGCTCTCGCTAGCTGCTGCTGCCGCCTGAGCAATCTTTGTTCGCGGGACTCGCGCGGGATGCCGCTCGCGCTCGCACTGGAACCGACAGCGAAGCCTTTCGATGTGAGCCAGGCCTCGAGACCGCAGCCGACGAGCTCTAGCGTGCCCGCCTGCACGACGCGACTCCGTCTGGGCTCCGCTCCCCGGACACCGAACTACGGTTTGAAGTGCGAGCGAAAAACGGTATGCGGCGTGCTGGTCAAAGGATTTGGTGTTGGGAGTGGGAGTGGGCGGCGAGCGGGGAAGCCCAGGAGGGGAGGGCCGTAGATGGCGGAGGGGTTCTCTGGCAGCGGTGGAGAGAGACGAAAATCCCGCAGGAGGCGGACAAGGCACCGCAGGCCGCCGTCACAGGTGAGGATCTCTCGAATGCGCGGCGAGGTCGAAGTGAGGTATGTGAGGTGGGTGAGCGAGTTGAGCATCGGAATTGGGAAGTGGTGTCAACCGCTGTAATCGAGTTGTTCGGTCAGCGTCGAGCACGGCGGTGGCGGCGATGGGCACATGACTAAGACTCACCTCTCCTATCGTACACACGCAGGCTCTGGCTTGCGCGAGAAACGCGAAGTTCGACTCGCGCATAGTGGCTTCAAGGTATTCGGGTTATGTTTGTAGTCGTTGAAGCGCTACTGCGCGATGTAGGGACGTTGTTGCTGTCGTGGGCAATGTGCCAGTCGTCGCGGTCGATCCCTTCCTTACGTCAGGAATCGTAACAAATTGTGTCTCGGCAACTACCGGGTCGTGCTCGACACAGCGCGGCATGCACAGCGCGGCGAGTGCGGCGGCGCCGAAGGCGAACCAGGCGCATAAGGTGCTTTCGCTCAACGCGAAGACAAAGCGCGTCACCGTCGTCGTACACGTCTGTGCCCCCGCCTGTGCCCGCCACTTCTTCACATTCTGAAGCCGGCAGAGAAGATTCGGCAACTGCGAAGGACGCACCACCCGCCCGCGTACCGCCGCTAGGGCACGACATCTCACACGCGCGTGGCAGGCCGGATGCCACGCCCCCGTGTGCAGACATCCGCGGGGATGGATTCGTGCGTACGCTGAAGAAAGGCCGGAGGGCGCGGAAGGCGAAGCGAACGAGAGACGGGGCTGAAAGCACTGCTGCTGCTGCTGCTGCTGCTGTTCCGCAGATTAGGCTCTCCATCTCGTTCTTCTTTCTCTCGCGCTATTCATTGTACCATGGTATACGAATACAGTCACTTAAGAAAACATATTAACCATATTGCTCCAGAAAGCAACATAAACGGTCTCTTCTTCTTGAACAAGTACACAAGCCGCGCGCTGAGGTATACCCCCACCCCAATGTTCACGCTTATCACTGCGCCCAAACCACGAATCCAGGTCAGTAAGTTTTCTAAATCGAGAAACGCCGGCGTGCTCGCTTTTCTGCGCCAATTTTAGTGACTCCGCGTACTCTTCCCGTACGAGCGCGACAGGCCGCCCGCCTTCACGAGACTTGTCGGGCTCAGTAGCAAGATTCCCGTCAATATGAACGTGAACGCTGCCCAATCCATCTTGCGTGCGTACACACTTTAGAGCAGGTTCTCACCACGAAGCTCCCCTCATGTCGTTCAGACTTCGGTTGAACGGGCTCCCACACACTATGAAGCCCTGTGTGAGTGAGAGGAACGCCTGCACATTCTACGAGTATATATCCGGCCGCTGGAGAAGCTCCTCGAAGCGCACACGGCCCGCCATTGCGGAGATCTCGTCGCGCGGTGCGTCTCCTAGATGCGGCCGACGTCGAGCCCTGCTTTCGCTTTGATGAGCAGCACCTTGCTCTTGCGATACTCGCCTGAGTGACCAGCCCTGGACGCCTCGGCACTATGGTTGCCTCGCTTTATCTATGCAGGTCGACGCAGGCAGCTCAGCGCACACATAGTGCCGCCAACCGGCCTTTTTTTCAGCTACAGCAGCTCCGTCCTATCTTCAATATTTCCCTCCGTCTTCGCATGTTTTACTACAACTATCTCTTGTCAACTGTGGCTCTCTTGCACTAGCCCCTATTCTACTCGTTCTGCTGCTGGAACGCATCGCTTTTTTGACAATCATTGTCTGTTCGTTCTTATTACTTATCAGATTGCGCAGCTGGAGGCTCGGAACTCGGGCGTGCTTTTATCAAGGCGATCTCACTTTAGGGAGCTTTTATTTCTCTTTTCGGTCTCCTCTCATGTTGTCTCTTGCTTTTTGCCTTCTCTCCTCATCTCACTCGGTGAATATACGTGTATCAACTGACCCTGTACTTCTGTGCAATGTCCAAAGATGATTATCCTCCTCTATGAACCCTCCGGAGAATCTCTTAGACTCTATCAAGTCTCCGCACCCCGTGAGATGCAAAGTGCAAAGGTACACAGATTCTCCGACCCCAAGCCGAAGGTCTGACGACTAGAGGTTGTCTACGGTACTACTTCAGCGGTGGCGGCTTTCTCGAGCTTTCCCTTGGTTTGTTCGCCCATGGACGACTCGACAACACGGAACTACGGAATAATGAAGAGAGCAAATTACGGGTCGCCTCTAGAAACACACTCGTACCCTGCGCATTATTTGTTTTGCCATTAGGTACGCAATAGAAAACTGCACTAGTGCCTTAGCTCTGATGCGTGATGGATCTTCCGATCGACTTTGCTTTTTATGAGATCTCTTCACGCAAAGTTATCTTGACATTTCTCTTAGTCTTGGTAACTAGTGTCCTTTGCCTCCATTAAGAACAGACTTATTTTGCTTCTGCCGCAAAGATGATCGAAATGCTATCTATCCTCGTAGCGGAGCGGCTGTGCTCCTCTAATACTGTATGCTCTAGTTTGCATTGAAACCTTCATACTGGTCGAAATACGACATCCAGAACTAAGAACGAGTAATCGGCCCACCCTCCGCAATAGCTACTATTGACTCATCGGAATTCCTCCATTGAGCCAGTCTCCTAGCATGTCGGCGATTCTCTGCGACAAGGTAAGGAGTTATAAACTTATACAGGATTTCAGGCCGATGGCATGGTAAATTAATTAACTCGCCACTGTTTGCAATTTAACTAACTCACATCATTATGCCTTTTAATTAATTCGCAACACAGTGGCAATGTTCTACAATGTTAAAGCAAGGCACTATAAGATCGAGCAGGACTTCCAGTGATTACAACAGAACAACCCACTAGAATTTAAGGTAAATTGTACATAGACATATCAGTCTTCGCCTTTGCAGCTCTGATTATTATACTCAGAATGGCATCTCGAACGCAACTCCAGCCTGGAAATGTCTATGCTATCTTCGGAACCGAAACATCAAGAGGTGTTAAAGAAATGGGGATATTGGTCACAGCTGTCGCACCGGACGCCAAAAGCCTCCTCCTCCCATGTGAACATCTGACTTACCAGAGAGGACTGGCGATATACATAACAGGTGTCCCCATCAATGTTAGCGCCAAGTCAGCGAAATTTCAAAGTGCCATCCAGCTCAATAAAGTGCCGCAAGACGCATGTATTGATGAGATCAATTCAGACCTGACTACGTATTATTGCGTTCGCGAGCTCTCAGAAAAAAAGTGGCTTGAATTTTACCTCAATTTACTAGAAAGCAAGCTTGAAGTACGTGCAAAAACTGCACAAACAATACTTGATTATGGGAAGAATGAAAAGACGGGACATGTCGTCCCGGTTTCAGATTTGTTGAATACACATAATGTGTTTTTATCCTAGGGGCTTGACTCAGGAAAGGGTAATTTTCTAGGTGGCGGAAGAGGCGGATGACACTATCATCTCCATGTGCAGTTCCTACTCCGTTAGTTAATACACATATTCATGTATTTACATGCAGAGAAAGTTATTACTGACATCGTCTAAATGCATCGATCGCTCTCTTCTAGCCAGAGATCACATTTGACAGCGCAATGTCGTAATTTGAGCGTGTCAGCTCACAATCAGAAACGACATACCTCAAAATCGGAAGAGCCTGGTAACCGTTCTCCACAGAGATCTCGGCCATCCACGCGCACGCTCGAACCGATTAAGTACGCGCCCATTCAGCTTTCCTACCAGGGTTGATCCTCACAAGCTGCTGCTTGTATAGGCCCTCGTTCACGCAGATGCACGAGTGCAAAGCAGCGCAGTCCGGTGAGCACTTCATGCAGGGTTTGCTGCGCTTGTGCGGGGTGCTGCTGGACAAGCAGCGCGACGCACTCGTACGTTTCCAGCGAGAACACGATGTCCTTGAACGCGCATTCGAGAGCGGGCATGCGTTCCCGTGGGTGACACTGGCGCGGCTTCAGGCCCCAAAGTTCCTCAGCGACATTGTGGGAAGCCTGCTAGGTGCGGTGTACCACGACAGTAATGGTGACATGGGTGCAGGGAGCGGCGTGCTGGATTTGCTAGGTTTGCTGTCCGTCCCGTGGCGCGCTATGCGAAGGGGTGGACGTGCGGCTTCCGGTGTCGTGTGTTATGAAGTGAACCATCAAAGTTTTGCTCGACAAGTACGGCGGCATTGACGTTGACGAG
This sequence comes from Phellopilus nigrolimitatus, assembly GCA_021029095.1. NCBI lineage: Eukaryota > Fungi > Basidiomycota > Agaricomycetes > Hymenochaetales > Hymenochaetaceae > Phellopilus > Phellopilus nigrolimitatus. The sequence continues at coordinate 254,614 of JAJOHG010000042.1, read as the reverse complement.
TCTAAAACATACACATTTAAAATCATTCAATTATTTTTCTATTCGCTTTCGGGAATCACCGGGCGAACGAATAAGCAAGCAAGCCGTAGCAGGCAGAATTATATATCCTAACGTTTGAAGCGTGCGCCTACGACTGGCGCAGCGCTCATGGTGCAAATTTAATACTAGCTCACCTGCATCCCGATCGAACTCAAGTGCCCTCGGTAACCCGCCAGAACACCAACTGAACTTGAATTGCAGCATAACATATCAGACCGAGCCGTATGTATACACGATGGCGAAAACGAAATTAGCCCAGAAGTTTGCCAAACGCGGCATTTCGGGTCTACTCAACTCCTGAATGCTAATTTACCTATCTTTCAAGATAAGTAAGAGAGCACAATAATAACTAAAAGAAAGGGACGCACAGCTATAAATGCAATGAGCGTGCCAGTATCGCTGCCAATAGCATGCAATGGATTAGCATCAGCTGGTCCTTGAGCTGCTTCGCGATGTCGCACAGACCCGAGCCAAACGCCTCGATCCACGTCTACGAGAAGGACGTTCACATGGGCATGATGAACGTACCGTGAATCGCTGTGTAGTTATGGTCGAGCAATGCTGCATGAAGCGTGTGCGGCGGAGAAAGTAAGCGGACCTGTTGGTCTCCAAGAACAGGTGTGAGTTCTTGAGATGCCTTCATACTCTGAGGAGTCGCATGAGAAAATTGTCCGGGAAGTGATTCGCGAGCTTTTGGCTAGCGATGCAGACGTTGCTCGAAAGCACGCTCTTGGGCCTGAACCAAGGCCATAGCCGATCTGAGCTCGCCGAGTAAGATGATATAAACATGGCGGCGACAAGCTGGAAGATGAGGAGCAGGCAAACGCAGGAAACAAGGTGAGAAAGTGAGCCGTAGAGTCCTATGAGGACGTAGACAGTTGCCTGACCGAGGGAAATGACGAATGCGAATATTGTAGACGTACCAGAAACCGAAAATCAACAACAAAGAAATAAACACGCACGCACGCTTCTGCGTGCCACCAAAAGGCTCCCTGTCCTTTGACAAGCTGAAGTCGACGTTGATGAGGTTGGCGCCAGCGAGAAGCTGCATGGTCATGCCCGAAGTGACGATCGGGCTCGTGCCGAGTTCCACGAGCGTGTCGCGCTTCGACGTAAGAATAACGCGCGTCCAGTAAAGAGCGTCGGAAGAGTCGGAGGAAATGTTGCCATAGATGTGGATTTGCGAGCAGGCCAGGAAAATGAGCAGTGTCAAGGCACAGGCCCCGGCTGGCAGCTCGTTTGGGGCATTGTCGATCAAGATAAAAAAGCAGTAGTTGCGCAAGACCTCAGTCAAGATGGCGAACGAAGGCATGCTTCGGCGCCTTCATGGCCAAGCATATGTGCATCCGAAACATCATAGTTCAGAGCATTCTCTTTCCAACTATGTCGAACTCGCGCACAGCACGCGTTATCAGAACGACAGTGACGAGATCATGAATCTCCGATATCGCGAAGACGCGTTCCGGGGAGCTCAGCTGAGTGTCAATCGCGTCCGCTGTCGGTGGATTTGGACGGCGAATTGGGGAGTAAAATGAGCAGTGTCACTGAATCGTCGATAAGTTCGCAGAAAGACGCGAGGTGCACAGGATCGGTCATGTCCGTGTGAACAATTTAACGCGGCATGTGAACAACATGACGTGTCAGCATCAACCCTCACCAACGATCTCGCTTCTACTACTTCGTCCTCATATTTTGCAGACTATCTTGAATTTATTCGAATTATCTTGGATAATATAGAGTCTGTCTGAGGTCTCTGAAGAGGTGATGCTTTGCTTTTTCTCCGAATTCGTTAGCAAGCCACGACGCGCGTCTCGTCTCTTCACCTTCTTCTGAGTCGAATGGAAAATAGTCGGTGGTTTCTTTCCCTTTTTCTCAAGATAAGGTCCTTATATATCAACGTTCTTCTATTCTATTGTATATTTTGAGCTCTTCCAAGCCTTGCGAAGAGCATGAGCCGCGAGAGTTCATCGAGGTTCGACATTTACTTCGTCACGCGAGCACTTTAACTTGCTCTGTTTTCTCGCCTAAACTGTATGCTCTGTCAACACTGTATCCGAAGCTTTTATCTAAAGGTATCTGCTAACTATGGACTGATAAGCGCACGAAACATCCTGTCAACAGACAGCTTAAGAGACGGCCATGGGCACTCCGATTTTCGTTGACGTGCAAGACCCGCATTGGACCAAGTCTACTCTCGAGACTACTCATAATGGCAATTAAATCTTCCTTTCTTGTCGTCGCACTCATAGCACTATCTGTCTCAGCGACACCCGCCGCGCAAATTCGCGAACCGAATGTCTCGCTCCCATTCGTCCGCCGGCTTAATGTCTCTGGCAGCACCCTCGCAGACAAAGACCGTGCCCGCGCCGCGCACATCATCTCAACGAGCAGGGCACGTTCTGGTACAAACAAGAAGCGTGCGTCGTCGTTCGACGTAACGAACGCGGCGACCACCTACGTCGCTAGCATCGGGGTCGGAAGCCCTGCAACGACGTACTCACTTCTTATCGACACTGGCTCGTCGAACACTTGGGTTGGCGCCGGAAAAGCTTTCGTAGAGACTAGCACAAGCAAGGAGACGGATAATCTCATGGAAGTCACTTACGGATCAGGCTTTTTCCTCGGAATCGAGTGTGCGTAATTAACGCTTTTTATAACAACAGCTGTGCCTTTTTCTTATTATACCTTTCCTTATCTTCAGTCACAGACACAGTAACGCTCACTGAAGACCTTGTCATTACCGGTCAGGACATCGGCGTCGCAGAATTTTCTGAGGGCTTCGAGGGTGTCGACGGTATTATTGGTATTGGACCCGTTGACCTCACCGCGGGCACTGTATCCGACGGTTCGACTGTTCCTACTGTGACGGACAACCTTCTCTCTCAGGGGACGATATCGACCGAGGTAATCGGTGTCTCCTTCGCGCCGACGCAGTCTGATTCAATCACGAACGGCGAGCTCACCTTCGGCGGCACCGATCCGAGCAAGTTTACAGGGTCGATTAGCTTTTTCCCTATCACCACCACCTCTCCCTCGTCGGAGTTTTGGGGAATAGACCAGTCTATCACATACGGATCAGCTAACACGACTGTGCTGTCCTCGACCGCCGGCGTCGTTGACACCGGGACTACGCTTGTCCTCATCGCGACGAACGCATTCGACACCTACACGTCCCTCACGGGTGCAACACTCGACGACTCCGTCGGTCTTCTGTCGATATCGAGCGCAGACTACGCGAACCTCGAGAGCTTGTTCTTTAACGTCGGTGACTCGGCGTTCGAGCTGACGAAGAATGCGCAGACCTGGCCTCGTGCACTCAACACGGCGATTGGTGGCGCAGCAAGCGACATTTTCCTCATCGTCGGTGATGTGAGCTTTGAAGAAAACGAATCGACTTTTTAATACTTGTTAACCATTCTTTTTGTTTTATTAGATTGGTACTGACAGCGGAGAGGGACTCGATTTCATTAACGGATTCACATTCCTCGAGCGCTTCTATTCTGTCTTTGACACCACAAATAACCGTGTCGGCTTCGCGACGACTGAACACACCGAGGATACCTCCAATTAGGTCAAGTCTTTTCAATATCAAATATCTCCGTTTCCTTGTTTCACGTCGTCGGGTCTCCTCTTCGGCTTGAATATACGCCAATAGATATGCCATCACTTGAGAAGAAACGTACTTACCTTTTTCTTGCTGTTAGGAGAAATTGGCTTAGATTTGTTATGTAACAATGCTGCGAAGAGGCAAGAGGAGTATGTGACCTGATATTGGGCCATATATATAACTGTTTCCCTATGCCGTTCTTCGAACTTGTGCTTCTAAGAAAAACTACCTCGCTGACTAAACCGAGAAGTCATCTGACTTGCAAGTGCATACAATGAGCAGATTCATTCTCTATTGAACACCTATTCATGGTTGTTTCCCCGGAGGCGCGCATCTCATATGTTCGGGTAGGTGAGAGGAGACGGAAGCGCGACTAAAAGAAAAACATAGCTGTGACGTAAGAAAAATCGTGCGTCACGTTACTCGGCGCGTCTATCTTGTTCAATGTCAACCTTCGTCTCAATATCTGCTTTTTCACCTAATTCTGGGTCCAGTATAGAATTTAACTTCTTTCCCTTCCCCAGATTCGTGCCAGCGAACAAGGTTCGGATGTCTTTGCTATAGCTTATGAATTTTCATAGTATTCTTAAAAACGGAAAGTCGGGTGATCGCTGATCAGTATTATCTCAGGTATTTATAGCGGCCATCTTGTGTCACCCAGGACGGTCCGCGATATAAACTGGCGGCCCGACTATATGTGGTGTATCTTTTTTTATTCATCCCGGCAGTTGCTCTCCGCTTTGCAGTCTTCTCAAACATGATCACTCTCCTTAGAAGGCCACGAGTGCTGCTTAATCCTCATGTAAAGTCTTCTTGTGAGTGGCTCCTTAAGCGTCTTTGCTACACGTCCTTATGCGCTGGAAATAGGATCCTCGCTATAATTGACGCGGTAATCTCATGTTGCCGTGCATTGTTTTCACGGTCCGGAGCTCGACCGCCTCGAATCGCTAAGCGGCGCAATTAGTCGACTTTGTGGTCTCTTACGGCGAGAATGATGTTACAACCGATACCTTAAGCCCAGAATATGACGCCTCATGTACTACCCTCTGGACATGTGAGCACGTCCAATACAGCTATATACATATATTTTTCGGCGAAATTCCTCTGCTTGAATGCATATAAATCATAACAAGCCGACGTTTCTACTCCTTCTTGTGGTTTATCATGTTATTCGGGCACGTTCACCTCTTATTTGCCTTGGTTGCAGCATCTGGTTCGCTCGCACAACTGTCTGGAAGTGTCGGGCCTACATCTTCGCTTCCATCAAAGCAGAAAACAATATGTAATGTCCTCAATTACGGCGGGGAGGTCGGATCCAGCGTGAATACAAATATTTGCTTTCGAGAGGAAACAAGTGAGACTGACTTCGAAAGGCTAGGACATAGGCCCTGCGATAGGCAGCGCCTTCGTTAATTGCGTACTGACACATTCGGGCTCGACACTGTATGTGCCGCCAGGTAACTATAACATGGAGACTTGGCAGACACTGGATGGTGCGACGAAATGGGCCTTTCAGATGGACGGAATCATCACGCGCACAAGTAAGAGTATCCCCGAATTAGTCTGACATGTTAAAGCTTAAATATAAACTACATAGATGCGACTGGCGGTAACATGATAGTAGTTGAGAATGCAGATGACTTTGAATTCTTCTCGAGCAACAGTGCAGGCGCAATTCAAGGAAACGGATACCAAGCTCGCAATACCGGGTTAGTATATTCTAGTGTAATGTCCAATGATTATTTTAACTAATGCATTTTCCTGTAATTAGACCGCGTCTTATCCGTATCGTGACGTCTACAAATTGGTCCATCCACGATCTCATTCTTGTCGACTGTAGGGCGGCCTCTGCAGTTCTTCACACGGATACGTCTCACGTTCATCTTAGCTCCTGAATTCCACCTCGTAATTCAAGCGGGCTCCAATGGTGAAGTTTACAACATGGCTATCCGCGGAACTAACTTGGGAGGCTCTGACGGAATCGATGTCTGGGGTCAGTCACAGATTCTCATGATTTTACTGGTCTACCTGATCTAACAATATTCTAGGCGCGAACTACTGGATCCACGATGTCGAGGTGACGAACCGCGACGAGTGCGTGACGGTAAAGTCTCCGTCGAACAACATACTCGTTGAGCGCATCTGGTGCAACCAGTCCGGTGGGAGCGCGATCGGCTCTCTCGGCACGGAAACCGCTATCGAGGATGTGCTGTATCGTAATGTCTACACGAATGGCGGGAACCAAATGTTCCTGATCAAGTCGAACGGCGGCTCTGGCTATCTCCGCAACGTGCTCCTGCAGAACTTCATCGCACGTGGTACAGCGTATGGCCTCGATGTAGACCAGCACTGGTCCGGCCAGACGACCGCGGCGGGCAGTGGTGTCGCGCTGAGCAATATCACGTTTGCCGTAACGTTTTTCTTGCTTTTCCCTACGCCTTTCTTAGATTTTTCTTTTTCAGAGCTGGGATGGGTCAGTAGTTGACGGAGTGGCGCGCCCGCCAATTCAGTTCCTCTGCGAAGACAACGTACCATGCACAAGCATGATGCTCTCAAGCGTGAATCTCTGGTCCGACACTAGTTCAGCCGTCAACAAGTGCGGGAGCGCATTTGGTTCGGGATCATGCCTCAAGTCGGGCAGTGCGTCGAGTTATGCGGTCATCACGACCAGCATCAGCAAACCTGCGGGCTATACGACGCCACCCAGCCTGTCTGGCGATCTTTCTACGGGATTCGCGACCAATTCGCCAATTCCGATTCCGTAAGTATCTGAAGAGTGCCTCAGAGTAAAGTTTAAATTCTCATTTTATCTAATCAAGGACTATACCATCCACATTCTACCCGGGTCTGCCACAAATATCTCCTCTCGCAAAACAATTATGACCAAGAAGGTCAGTTGGTAGATTACACACGAGTTAATCATCGCTCATACTGAATCAATATCTCATTGCAGGTGATATGGGACATGTTGACACGAACCTGGGTGGGAGTACAGTTTAACGCATGTCGATAATTAATTACCGGAACTCCAGTCACGAAATGCAATCAACCGCGTTTTTCCTCGACACCTACATATTTACTGTTCAACGCCTGTGTGATTTCGATACTGTTGCCGTTCCTTGCGCGTGCGCACTAGGCTAGACGAGTCATCCTTGAATTTGATCGGACAGGAGAGGAATTCCTGCATGAACTGTACATCCTCCTCGGACGTCCCGAAGAACTTGAGGATTCTTATGCTCGTCACGAAAGGCAGAAACGGACCAAACCACTGGAGAACCGTGCACACAATCATGCATTTCCCGTGCAGTGCCTTGTCCATGACGATGTCCACAGGCGGGATATGCAGGAGCGACTGCTTCAGATCGAACGGCGTGTCGAAGAGAGGGCCCTGGTCCTCTGACTCCTTCGGTTCCGCGAACACATCACTGGTATCGTTATCCGAGTCGTACAAATCGCTAGAATCCTCCTTGTAGACATCCGCGATGTCGGTAAACGAAGACGGGAGCTGGAACATAAAGAAGTTTATGTTTGAGTTTACGGCGGAGCTCGTCAATACTGTTAGTCTGTTTTGTATCCCCGAAAAAGACATCCCGCAGCTTATGGTCCACGCGCGTGAGTGTCTGCGGAGGCAGCTTCCAGACCTTGCTCGACTGGAGCAGCCTGATATTATCCTCGAATTTGATGGACCAGATCATCCCAAGGTAGTGAAGAAGTAGGTAGGTGTGTATTTCCGCGTCGAGGAAGAAACGCGTTTTGCCGTTCAGATCGAACCGAGGCTCGAGAAGCACGCATTCCTGCGGCCAACTGCAAGATTTGATTGACGAAAGCTGCATATTGAGTGCGCTTGCGAGCTCCTTCACGATGGTAGGCTTGCGCAGAAAGTCCTTCAGCGTCGCCTGCTTGTCGTCAGAAAGGACATCAGACTGAAGAACGGACTTGATGACATGCATTCGACTCGATCGTACGCTTGCGCAGGTCCTCCAAGAACTTCTCAATCCATTTGCGCAGCTTTCCTAGCGTTTCCTTTGCCTCAGACAAGAAGAGATCCTTAAAGTATGCCTTGAGAGCACCGACAACAATCTCTTTCATTTCGAAGATGAGCGACTCGAGCTTCTCCTTCTACTCGAGCGTCCCCTTCCTATTGACCTTCTGAAAACCGTCTGGAAGCAGAGTACTATAGGAGCGGATATACCGGTGCGCGCTGAATTATCTTGAAACCAATCAGCGAGGAGATTCCCAAACAGACGTGCGTACTCGTAGCGCGTGCTCTCAAGCTCAATCTGCGCTTCAGCCCGATGTATCCATTACTGAAGAACAGTGCGGGGAAAGCCTGAATCATGCCGCACTTATTCGAGATACCTTTCAATATCAACGAGGTTCATATCGGACGACCACGCGCCCGGTCAGACCTTCAACCCTTCGACAAGCGTCGCGAGGCGCGTAATGGTATTGTCTTCCCCGCGTGCCTTCGCGTCGGCGACAGTCTTCTTCGCATGCGCCGCGTACCTTTAGCACAGCTTTTCGAGCTCATCGAGTCTGACCTTGGTAATAAACTGGAGTCTCACCAAAACCTTCAATGGGCATAATACGTCGAGCAGCTAGATGGCAATTGGGGAAAGCGCAAGTAGCGGTAGACCGGTGAGGGGACGGTTGACCTGTCTAATAGTGCGCATTGAAGGCACGCCTAGGCCACATTTTGAGTCACAGCCGACTGCGCGGGGTCATGTTGTGAGTCACGTGAGTTCGCAGCGCCCTCTGGCATTATAACACAGAGTCGACGGACCCGGCCGGTTTGGTCTCGAGTTAGCTTGATTCAAATTGACAATAAGCTATCCTGCTTCTCGTATTGAGCATTGAAAATAAAGAAAAAAACAGACGTGTAGCTCGCTATTCTAAATTTATTTTGAGGTTGGTGGCGGTTGAATGCGAAGAGTTGAACCTGAGCTTGTTGATTCTACTGTACAGCGAGCATCCTTCGACGCCAATTGATTTTTAGTATGCTGAAACAGCTTTCTTGATAAGCAGGACAGATTTCTCGCTGCGAGGGATGATTCTACAATCGAATTGCTCTGGTGCACTGTTTGGTAGCAATACTTAGAATGCTGGATCATTTCATAAAAATATACTCACGAGTGTAGACCAGAGGTAAATATAACGTCTGGCTGGATCTTGTTTCCTTTATCGTCCAAAACTGGCCCCAAATTGAAAACGGCTAAAATGCTTGCTATTGCCAACCACGCGCTCGCTTCTGCGAAGTGACGCCCAGGGCAGATGCTTCGAGCACAAAGAACAAATAAAGTAGTCAGTCAAGCAGATAAAGCATCTGCAGGCCATTCTTCTAACCGTCTTCCGAATCCAAATACAGCAGAAGCTGGGTCAAGTACGGCCTTCGAGACTGCTTCGTGAGTCACCATGAAGCGCTCGGGCAGAAAAGCCTCAGGATCGGTATAGTTGCGTTCGTCGTGCATCATTTGCCTTCCATTGATTTAAAATAGAAATTCACGAAAAAAAAGGAATGCGGATGCAGAGACTGACCAGATATTTGGCATGATCAGAGATCCCTTCGGAATGAACTTCCCTTCCAGCTCGCCATCTTTCATCGCTCGGTGTGCGATGCCTTGAAAATCGGGGAAACCCTCAGCTAGGCTCAATTCGAATAGCAAGCTTTGTTACCGAGTGGAAACGGTGGTCTCCATCTGCACGTTGTCCGAGTCGGAATTAAAGTAAAAAACAATATATTGCGGCAGCTCTCACCGTAGACACTCCTTCAGGATGCAATCGATATAGGGCAACGCGTCTTTATCTCTGTCTTCAAAAGACGGCAAACGATCACTACCAATAACTCTATCTATCTCTTCCTGAGCTTTCTTCGCGACGTGAGGATGGAGTACCATGGCTAAAATGAAAATGCGAAGCACGGTGTACGACTTGATATTATTTTAGAAATTTTATAACTTGCGAAAAAGATTGGACTCACAGTACCCACACCAGCTGATTTTAACGAGGAAAACACCATCGTTAAGCAGACAGTATTTACAAATGAAGACACAGATGCTTGCCTCGATAGAGCGAGCCAGAAACTTCCTTGATCGTTCGGTATTGTAGTTCATCGACTACTCCTTTCTGCTCGTAGTCATCGAGCATTAGCGAAACCAGTGAAAACGCCGCAGTTCCGTCAGCCTGAAAGATATTAGCTTCAAACGCGAAGTTTCTTAATTAGCTGCTCACCCGTCGCTCCTTGACCATGTCAAATGGTTTGTCAATCATATTGCGCAAAGCATCTTTCCCTTCAGCAGCAATTCGCTTCAGACGACCTCCAGGTAGAAAGGATGGCATAAAGCGCACTGGAAAAATATCCAGGTTAAAGAGAAAAAGGCTGCGGTGAAAGTGTAATGAATAGCGCACGCGCGGGAAATAAGTCAACGAGTGTAGCACCAGGAGCGCCAGGCCTGACGATAATAGACTCTGAATGTGTATTGAGTTTCATTACTGGGTCATCCTCGAGTGCCACTTGATGTCCATAGGTTGCAGACAGAATCGACGAAGCGGCATATCTCGGGGAAAAATTGAGCCGACAGTAATAAAACAAGTTCACTCGTTACCTTTTGGTTTTCACATAAAAGTCTTCGGGCTTCTGTAGCAGGTCCTCGAGCAAGTCGTGCACGCTTCGTGCTTGGTGTGGCCTCAAAGAGACGACCGATCGCGGATTGAAGTATTGCTGAATCAGCCGGCGGTGCCTTCTCCAGAGATCGCCGTATGGGATGAAGGTTACGGAGCGCAGCTTCACCCTGGTATTGATATAAACAACTCAACTCAGTGCATCGCATACGCAATCCTACAATGCTTACATCTCTCCAAGGAATACCATGCGAGGTCTGTCCGAGTATATCGCGCCCTGCTTGTCCATCAGCTCATGCGCGTGCTCGAATTTGTTTAAAACGACGATCGGTCTGCCGAGCACATTCATGTATATGACATCGCCTATGCTCGCAAGCAATGTCAATGGTCAATTGCAAGATGAGATGATGAGAGAAAAGCGCGGACCGAATGTCTTTCTCCACGCCGAGAACGTCCTCCATTGATATTTCGATGAGATTTCCTGCAGGTTTCCGAAAAAAAGACTACCCTTGGGCCCCGGAGGCAAGGGCGAGCTCGGCGTGCTCCGAGTCCATATAATTTTGCACAGTAGGACGGCAAATAAGGCTGTACAAAGAGCCACAGTAGACATCATGGTAGTCGCTGACATCGTTATCATCGTCTTGCTTACTACTTACAAGACAGAAGGGTTATATCGGCCCTGCGAGAATGGAAGATGGCTTATTCAAAGTGTGCATCTCTGCACCTTACATGTGACGCGGGAAGTTACTGAGAACAATAATTAGTTTCTTCTATACATAGTCGAGTGAATGCTCGACTACTTCTGGTGGGCAGTGAAGTCGGGCTTCGCGGTTGTCTTTCGCTGGACCTAGTCATTATCCTGGACTCCTGGAGACGGCAGCTAGCTCCACGCAACCTGAGAAGGCCCGATAACATCACATCACATCCGAGTATGGGTATAGTAGTCCGGAGAAATTCGCCGAAGATTGATTTCAATTCACTGAAGCACCGCGTGCTCATAACGAGTTGGCACAAATTCGCAATTCCTCTTATGCAACGGTGACTAAAAAAAGCAGATAGGTACGAAATCTAGGTATTAGATAAACGCACATATCTTTGTCTCTAGAAAGCCACCGTTTTCAGTTTATGTGCTATCAACACAGAGTCCGGGATTAGGTATGTGCGAGAGGAGATTCACTTTACGGGATGATGTTGCGAGGAAAGTTTAGAGCGAGAAGTCTGTGCAAGAGCATCAAGTAATAATGTGACCAAAAATGACTTGGAAGAACATAAGCAAGGAAGACGTACCGCACGCAATAAAGCATGACAAGATCTTGTACGCCTGAAAGAAAGCGTAAGAAAAACAAATTCAGAATCTCTATCGCCCCTCTATAATCCACTCATTCAAGTAGCGTGTTCGAAGACACAACAAAAGCGAGAAGAGTTTGAAGTGTTGAAAGCGAAAACTAAAGCCTGTCAAAACCCGCACCAGTTAGTTCAAGTCGATAATGGTGATTACGAGCAATAGTGCGAAAAGGAAATCCTGCGCCTTCGTAATTATCGAGTCACGGCCAATGGGTGTATCCTCAGCGTCCCCGGACTTCCGCTTATAAGTGCACGGCAGCGAAGCATTAATGTAATTGCGATTAGTTTCCGAAAAGTTGTGCATATTTTCCGCAACCTCGCCAATACCGTGCTCAAGGGTTGAGAAGGCGCCGTGTACTTGAAAAGCTTAGCTGACCAACAACGTGTATGATCGATGACTAGCGCGGCTTAACTTTCCATATGAGAAGTAAACAGGAGCCAAGCGCAGATTCAACCATCAGCTAGAGTCTAAGGCTCGACGTGTGCAAACCATTAGGACACTGTCTGATAACATGCCAGAGGCCAGAGGTACGTAGTTTCTGTCTCAAGAACCCAAAGCTCCCGGCAACGAAGTCGAAAGGAACTCTTCATGGCAAGATCAGGTTAATGATGAATTCTTCCTTAAAAGAGGATGTCGAATTGTATTCTACGTATCACATTCTCCAATGAGTCTAAAAACATTGCATACTCATCCTTCAGCTCAGCTATACAAAACGTACGAAAATACTCAGCGCTAAACTTGCGGTCTCGGACTGCTCGTCACCGTCCTCCCCTTCGAACGCCTTACGTCGGTTATCTTCCGTCAATATTGTGTACGAGGCCTTCGCCCTTGCCTTGCGGCTTAAGGATATGCCTGCGTTTGCAACGCGTCAATATCCACATTCGCTATCGCCCTCTTTAACGGAGGTTTCTTCCTCGCACCTTTCTCCCTTGGCTTCTTTCTGGCCTTGCTGCCGCTGGACGCAGAAATGGTGATTGGAGGGCCGAGGTGCACTCCGGTCTCGCGGTGGATACCGTCCTCCTCAGCAGCCCACCAGCACATGAAGTCCTCCTGCTGCCATGCCTTTTTCGCCGCTGCGCGAGCCTGCTCTTCCTCTTGAGTTTCACGGAGGCTCTTCTTCGTTTTCGTCGGGGCGGCGTCCTGGTCCAACTGTTGCCGCTGAATGGAAAGGAACGACAGTGGAGAGACTGAAGTTGAGGGTTCCGGTTCAGACATACGTATATGGTGTTGGGGAGTTGAAGAATTCGAGGCTGACGTTTGAAGCGGACGGCAGGCGGAGAAGTCCAGGGGGAGAAAGGCCGTAGATGGCGGAAGAATTCACAGGCGGCAGCGGGGAGCGACAAGAATCACGCAGGAGGCGGACAAAACGCTCCAAGCAGCCGTTGCAGGTGAGGATCTTCCGGGTGCGCGGCGAGGTCGAAGTGAGGTACGTGTCGTGGATGAGCGAGTTGAGCAGTGGTATCAGGAACGTGGTATGGGGCGCGGCAACGTCGCTCGATCATCTTCGAGCATGATGGCAGCGGCGCGCGCGCCGACAAATGGGACGACAGCGGGGAAGACGAGAGGGGTCATGGCGGGCGTGTGTATGTCCATTCAGGCGCTGCAGCATTCGTTAGTTTTCAGTGGTGCTCGATAGCTTTTACGGCGTACCTTGTCTTCCGACCAGCAAAAATGAAGACGAATTGAGGCATGATGAAACGTGACGAGGAACGCCGCCGAGGTGTGCCGAACACGTCAGCTTGTCACATAGGTCTCATAGCACGTGCAACGCATCATAGAGCTGCTTCCGCTAACTTTTTTTCTACGAGGTGCAGCGCAAGATTGATCCGAAAAACGACAGGCAAGCACAGAATAGAGTGAGCTGGCGCTCGCTCGTGCTTCGCGATGTACGAAGCGGACTCCGGCGTCTATGTCGTCGTCGTGCGGCTATAGCCAGGAGGCTTTTGATACACTTGGTCCTGGTGAAGAGGGGCTGGCTCTGCCATAAAGGTGTGCCGCAGAATTTCCGGGAACTTTGGAGAGGAACTGACGATAAGGTATGATTTCGTTTCTCAGATAAATGGCTGGCTTAGAACAGACCAAGAATCCTTCGGTGTTCTATCAGATACTCTAAAGCTTTGAATACCAATTACAACTTCTGCCGTTCGGCTTCAAAAACGACTCTTCCTTGTCTACCTCCGGATGCATTTTTGCTTGCTGGCTCCCACGTCAACGATCCACCGAAAAAGCACTGCAAGATAGCGACAGGATTCTCGAGTGTGCTTATCGATAGCCATTTCCGACGTTATGGTCAACGTACTCCTCTTAGGTGCGACAGGTTACATTGGAGGTATGCTCTTCCAACAACTTTATTTGAATTTTGCGCAACAAATCATTACGACAGGCTCTCTCCTCGTTTCCCTGAAGAAAGCATACCCGGAGGTCGTCATCACCGCGCTCGTCCGGTCTGAATCTGACTTCCCTGCTATCCGTGCAGCAGGTGCTGCACCCATGCGCGGTTCCTTCTCCGACCATGATCTGATCGCGGACCTTTCTGCGTCCGCAGACATAGTCGTCAATGCAGCAGACAGCGATGACGTGGCACTCGCGAGCGCAATCTTGCGCGGTTTGAGACGTCGAAAGGAAGAAGGTCGGGGCGTGGGCGCATTCATTCAGACCAGCGGGGGTGCGGTTTTCATGGACGATAGGATGGACGGGGAGTTCGACCCAAACTTGAAGATCTGGACTGTGCGCGGTTGCTGCTTAAATTAAATATTCTTGTATCGCTGATACTAATATTACTGAGTCAGGACACCGAGGAAGATATACGATCCTTGACGACGAAGATGCCACATGCGCAGGTCGACATTCCGTATGGCCGTGTCGTTTCCACCGCTGTATAGAGTTCTAATACGCTTATATTTTTGCCTAGCATCATGAAGGCCTCTGAAGAGGGCCATGTCAATTCCTTCATCATCTGTCCACCGATAGTCTTTGGCAGAGGCTCCGGGCCTGTAAAGCGAGAGTCGGTCTTCTTTAAGCTCGTTCTTGCGGGCGCGAACATCCTGGAGCGCAAGGAGATGGTCTACATCGGTGAGGGCAGCAACGTGAACGGCGCCGTACGTATTCTCCTTTCTGAAGCCGCATGCATCGCTCGATGATCATACAATGGTCTTTCTAATGTCAGGTCCACATCGACGACCTCGTCGAAGCCTACCACCTCATCTTCAAACTTGCGCTCGAGGCTGGCCCCGGGCTCCTCGCTTCGAGTCCTTATTCTCGGTACTACGTCGCGGGCTCGATTCGAGTCGACTGGAAGACACTCGCAACAATTTTCGCTACCGAGCTCCACAAGCGAGGACTCATCAAATCTCCAGTTCCTGTGAGTGTCTCATACGAGGATGCCGGATCGTTTAACTGGTATGTCGTCTACACTACCTTCTCTGCTTGCTCTTGGTGTAGCCGTATGTCGAAGAGCTGAAGTGACTGATTATCGAGTACCTGATGACTGGATTAGGTACATGGCGAAGAACACCGCCATGCGGAACGGGCGCATACTGGAGCTGGGCTGGACGCCGAAGCACGCGGATTTGTCTGAGGACACGTTCGCCCACGATGTGGATGCTGCACTGAAAGAGATGAATGCTTCAACCGTTTCTTGATAATTTCCAAAGACAGAATTGATACGCGTACTTATCGATGACTGTCTCGCACGGATTATTCGAGAAGTGTAACCAATATACTACGTTCGAGGTCGCAGTAAACTTCAGGCACAATTCGATGGGGAAGGCGCGTCCCATTTGCGAAGACCGCGGGTTCAGGTGCTTCTTCTTTTTGTAACAAGCACGCACTAAATTCGAGGCATCCACAGTCTGCCAAGGAGAGCTTGATGCAGTGTATGTGTTGCAGATCGCAGCCATCTACCGAAATGGTGGAGATTTAGTACGGGACTTCTGGGAAGTTCAACTCGTACGTTCTCGGATGGCCTGCAAGATATTATTTCGAGAAGACTCGGAGCTTGAGCTGGACGGGAGATAGTGCGAGCCTCAGAGATATTAACGTTGCGGGTCACATAGCTAAAGGCTTGTCGAAGAGACAGCGTCTGTCCTTTGTCGTTGGGCTGGTTTTTTTTTTTTTTTCCTCGTGTCCAAAAGCGTTTTCGAACTCGCCTTCGAGAATTTTGTTTCAATGAAAGCAGGAACCGACATGCTTATTACTTGTAACTCCTTAGAGGAGAGCACCCTCGCCCTTCATCTCCTTGGTTCTTCGCCTCTGTGAGCATCGGCGCGCTAATGGCTCTGATTATAATGCGGGTTCCCGCTCCTCCACTGCGGGACGGGCGGGTGCAAAACTCTGTCCACGGGGTCAAACGGCTGCAATGCGAGTGTTCAGGAGATGAGAGAGCAGAGAGATTCGGGAAATGAGACTTACTGAAAAAGAGCGCGAAAGTGACAGCCTTTGATGAAGGTCATGAGACTGTGCTGGAGACAGACGCGCGCAGCTGTAGAGTATGTACATAGTCGACTAGTTTGAAATTGTTCATAAGCTAGGGAAGCTCGAGCTTAGTGCGCATACATAACTGAGAAATCCTCTCCCTTGTATTCGGAGCTGCATATATGAGTAAGGAATACATGCGGAAATAAGTGGGAGTCTTCGGCTATTTCAGGGAGTTAGAACGTAGGTAACAGCCTAGAGTGAATTGGCGCCCGAGACAAGAGCACGGAGAAGCGCCGCTTGTTTGGGGAATCTCCTATCTCGGTTCAGAAAGCAGTAGAGAACAGCCCCAGTAAAGAAGACGGCGAACGAAGGCACGCTTCGATGTCTTCGCAGCCAAGCATCTCCACATTCGAAGCGTCCCGAATGGTCTGCCAAGGATAGCCCGATATGCCGTATAGATTGCAGATCGCAGTTATGCGCCCGTTCACGAGGTTTCGACAAAGTTTCACGTGCGAGTATGTCCTTGGATGATTTTGGGGAGATTAAGTTCTCGAGTCTAGTTGCAGAAGGAGAGCGCAGAGGATTAGTCTTAGTGGTATTAGTCAAGATAGGCACCAGTAATGAGATTGAAGTGGACGTATACAAAAGGAAGCCTTCTGACTGTACAGTCGAGGCTCTTTAGACTCAGAGAAAGAACGAGCTGGCGTACTTGTGGCGAACTCAGACATGAACAGTTGGCTTGAACTCGTTAAGATGTTGCTGATCAGCCGCAGTGTAAAACTCCCAAAGATTAATGAGAAATTAAACGGAATGTCCCGTTTGGCGCATGAACATTCGATTCTTGAAGGATCTTTACGGGAACACGAAAGATCTAGATAACGTTAACTGTCCATTTCCTCCTTCGAGATCATGCATGTATGCACGCGTCCGTCAGGTAGATGTTCGTGCATATAGGAGATTGTTGCAAGTAGACCCGACGCTCGTGTTAGAGTCTTAAATGAAGCATTCGCCGTAAATGAGGCGTTTGCGCGGTATGCCAAGGAAAGCTTGATATGCTGTAAGAAGTTCAGACCGCATGGTGGCTCCATCCACGGCGTTGAAGCGCCTTCAGTGCGAGAGCCTATTATACGAACTTTACGGAACCTGGAGGCATGCGTCCTCGGGTAGCCTATAACATAGTAGAGACCCGGAGCTTCAGTTGACTATTGAAAGCAGTAGGTAGATCGCCGAAGTGTCCTCGAGAAGCAAAGCGTCGCCGCGCTTTCCCTGAGCCTGTGGTTCCGCATCTGAATGACCTGAGCACGTTTTGTTGGCATCCGTCACGCGTTCGAGCATGAGCACGTTTTTTATCCCCCATTTTCGAGATCCTTTTACGAAGGCAGTTAACAGCATTTGTACATGTAATACGAGAACACGCCCCATATTTGCCATTCCGCCTTTGGCGACCGAACGCTCCAGCATAGTGTAGAACACGAGCTCCAACTAGTCTGCAGGTCGCTATTTTTTCAGGGACGAACCCGTTCACGGGCGTCTAAAACATTCCACGTGCGCAGGTGCTTGATGACTTCGGGGATTAAGTAAAGCCTGATGCAGTTTACAGAACAGAACGCACGAGAAGATGGCATTCGAAAAACGATGGACACGAGACTGAGCTGGTGCTAGATGAACACAGTTGTCCACCATGCATTTAAATGTACATAGTCGAAAGAGCGCGCCCAGAGTGGAGAGCCATTAGGTATCGAAAAGAATGTGGGCAAAAAAAAAAAAGACCTGGGCCGGCATCAGAGAGCAAGGAAGGCGCGATCCTTCGATTATCACAGGGGCGTTAGAACGTGGGCGACAGTGCGGAAAGGCGTCCACGGAAAGAGAATAAGCATCGATGGCAACTCATTGGGGCATTTGACGATCAGGAAGCATGGAAGCTGCGTCTGGTGGAGGGAAGAGAGACATGAAGATTTAATGAGAAACGCGGGGTATCACGACGCCGAAGGCATGATTGGAAAGAAGAAACGCGATCGCTAGCCCTTGGAGATCATGTAGTCGTCCCTCGAATCGGGCACGCGCATGGTAAAAGGTCCGCGCACCACAAACAGACAGACAGCAAGCGGAGGGACCTGATGTGCGGAGTGCATGAGTTTTCTGTATGAGAGTGCAAGGGATAGCGTTTGATGAAGATCACGAGGCCGCGCTGCGGTAGACGAGCGTCGGGGGGTCGTCTGTTTCGTTTTTGGCTCCAGCGAAGACGGTTGGTGCGCCTGCGCAGCGCTAATGAGAAATCTTAGCATTCTTAGGTGGGCGCGAAAGAGCGAGGAAGGAAGTCGGGGTCCTTCGAATGTCCCAGGGGAATTAGAACGTGGGTGGCAACCGGAACGGGATAGGCACGCAGGAAATAAGATAAGCGCCAGGGGACAGCCCATGTGGAAATTTGTCGATCATGAAGCGGGCGAAAGCGCGAAGGCTTCGGTGCGGAGGAAACGGAGAGCTTAGGATTTAATGAAGGGGCGGGGCATCACCACGCCACTTTGGCATTAATCGACATGAGAAGGCGAGTGCACGGGAAGAGAACACGGATTGATTGAACACTGATTGTCACACTCTCTCGGAATTTCGGAATTGCGTGCTCAGTGTTCGAGCGAGGGCGCGTACCCTTGCAGTTACAGGCAGTCAGCGGCCAGCAGCGCAGGAAGAAGCGGTACCGGTGTGGTCCTGTCCTGCAGACGCCGCTGCTGCAGCTGCCCCCCGCGGCGATTAGGCGTGCGTTTTTGAATGTGCTTACGTATTGATAGAGGCTCTCGCGCACTTCCTGACCTTCCTTCATTGATGAGAGGGGAAAATAACCTCCGGGAGCACGAATGGGGCGGTTCTGGCTTCTAGTCGTTGATACATATCGACTGGAAGCGTTGGAGCTGTTGCTGTCGCAGCAATGGAAGACGAGTGCAGGATAGTACCGGCGGGCGGATCCTTTTAGATACTTTAGATACAGAAGGACAGAGGACAAAGCGAGCTCCGGAATCGCGTTATAGATAACTGGAGTCACCTCCTATCCGGAGAGGCGGACTTGGCAGGAAGCTGGGGCGAGCGCGAGGTCAGTCCTTCGAATGAGTAGGTTCTACTTAGTCCGGAGATATAATGGGAGCGCTGTCGCCTGACGACGTGAAGAGGCGATTGCAAATGTTGGAGAGTTGCGAAACGCCCGAGAAACGGGAGAGAAAGCGGATAACGGATAAACGAGGGTGACTTAGTGAATGGCGTGATAGTTTGCTTACCAGGGCCAGGGGGGCGATATAGAGGACCGGAAGCATAAGGCAAGCGCGGGAGGCAAATCCCGAAGTCAGAAGAGCATTGATCGGCGGCCAGCTCAGCATTTGAAGAGAAGATTGGGTTCAGCTAAAGGAGGGTGGCCAATTAGCCGAGATCGGCGGGGGAGCGTGGGGAGTCAGGCGACGAGAAACAAATATAATAGAGTAAGAGACGGTGGGCTTGCGTGTCCCGTGCAGATCACGAAGGGCGCGAAGATCGGTGTGGGCTGATGAGTGTGCGAGTGTGGCTCAGGCGAGCAGCAGATGACTGGCCTCCCGTACATGAAACACCAGGGACGTCGGAACAGGGCGCGCAGGGCGCACAGAGCTAATCTGCGCGCCGCTTATCGTCCAACAGCGATTTTTTGTGATTTGTTCCGCGAGTGGGAAGCGGCAGGAATCCGCAGGATCGATGTGTGCAAGTGGACGCTTATGGCCGCGTGTGGTTGTCACGCGCTCACGTGCTGTCACCCTCGCTGCTGCTTTGCTTCCGCCTTCTGCTTCTCGTCCACCATGGTTCCCTCTCCTCCGCGATGCCCGTATATAACTGTTCTCCCAGAGAATGTCGGGCGTCACTTATCGCCACTCCTCGACAAAAATTCTGAGTCATCATGCCACCGAGCTACTCGTCGCGGCCGCGCCCCATCCTCAAGCACTCCCCCGCTTTCTCGTACAGCAGCAGCGCCTCGCCATCGCCCTCACCACTCGGCATGGGCGCGACTAGGGGCCCCGCGGTGCACTTCCCGCCGCACCCCGCCGCGCTTGCATGCACGTACGCCGCGCACAGTCCGGACGCGTACGACCGCTCGCCAATCGCCGTCGCCCCGAACGAGTGCGCGCTCCCCGCACGCGGGTGCCCCGGCCGCACGTACCGCCTTGGCGGCGGCGGAGACGTGGAGGATGAGGATGATGACGGCGACGATGGGTACACGGAGTCGACGCCTGGCCGTGCGTGGAAGAGGAGCGACCACGCGCACCCGCGCGTGCGCGTCTTGGGGTTCGACACTAGTTATCGCTCCAGTAGCAGCGGAAGCGGTAAGCCCTTTCTCTCGACATTGTCTCTCGCGTTCATTAACTCATCAGCGTATACGTATGCACAGAATCATCCCGCCGCTCAGGCTCAGACAGCCCCGTCCAATCTCCGCCCTTGCCTTCCTCCGCCCGGCCGCCGCCCCTCATAGCCGACCTCTCCTCCTCCGATGCCTCAGAGGACTCCGACCACGCCTTCGGACCCATCCTCGATGAGCCATTCTCATCCATGTCCATGTCCGCCCCCCATTCCCACCAGCGCTCGCCCGCCGCCGCGCGTCTCGCGAAGCCAGCCCCCCGGCTCTCTCCCAAGGCCGACCCCGCGCAGCTTGCCTTCCTTCCGCATCCGCACTCGCACGCGCTCGCGCCGCCGTCGTCCGTGCCGTACCCGTACCCCTCCGCGTCGGGCGCCGTTTCCTCAACTGCGAAGCGCGACGCGCGTGCCCCGTTACGCACCTCGGCGACTCACGTCCGGACGGGTCAGCGCACGCACAGCCGGAGCAGGACGCACGGGAGCCCAGTGTATGCACGCCGCTCTGCCGCTGGCGCCACGAGCGGGTGGGATGAAGGGTGCCTAGGCGGGTTCTAGGCACACAAAGTAAGCATTCCTCGCCCACCGTTTTTGAACCTCTTCTGACTTCACGTTCAAGAAATCGAGTGTCAATGCAGCACTTCATAGGACTCATTCTCCGTCAACGACCGACTCAAAATGTACCACTATTGTCTTTCTAGTCTCGTCTTCCCGTCGCCCCCTGCATCGTACTCCGCTCCCACTTCCGCCTTCATTTTCAAGATCTTTACGACGTTACACGAACAGTTCAACGACGCATCCATCCATCATTCCTATCGCTATTGCCACCGCTATTCTATCTTGTACCCAATTTCACCCGTCTCATTGCATTTCATATTCCATAATCCGATCGGAAGCTCCTGTACCGATATCCTATATCCGATTGTCCTGTCACCGTGCTTTCCTACCACCCATTCGAATCCTGTACGACCAGCCCCGCTTTGTACGTGCCACTAATTGTACTTCTATTTTGTTCGCATTTGAATCTCTGCGCACCGCTACATGCGTTGAGGGCCTCTTCGGCCCACGTAAGCTGCGTGTATGGGATCGTCTGTTACAGGATACGGATCCCAGGATCCTCGCACCGCCGCTGTTCTTCTGACCTCGCTTTTGGCTGCCATCTACAGCACTGCTGCGGCGCGAAATGACTGGGATATTCGCCGGAGTCTGCCGACCCGTGTCCGAGGAACCGCCGCAGACGTCTGCATCCGTAGCTTCTTTTGCGTGAGCCCTCCTCTTATTCCTCTTCTGCTCCTCTCGCTTCCTGAACGGCCTCGGCCTGATCTCTAAGGATGGCTTTATTATGGTCGTCTGTGTTACGGATGATGGCAGACTTCACTGGCTTCATATATGAGCTTCATTCGCTGAAAATTATGTGTCATATCTTTATTCTTGCAGTGATCGTGCGTTGTGATCAGGACCGAGCCATATGTACATACGGCTTGTACCGCTTGGCCATGGGTCTGCGGTTTTCTTGTTAAGAGTATCGGGACGCGCCGGTGCGCATTTCCATGATCGCGTCGTTTCTGCAAGTACGTGATAATATGCGTCTCTCTAAGAGCTTACTTTAGAGACTCGGGGGCGCTGAGACCTGTGTGTCATCGCTTTTCGCACATATCTAGGTTAGAGAAGCATGAGATTATTGCGGTACACACTCGAGGCAGCGCTATGTGGAAATCGAAGTCGAAGGATGTTTCTGCATGAGCTGCTCTTAGCTTTGAGGCTGCGCGACGAGGACCTAAGCTATCCCAGCTATTTTCGATGTGCATTGTGCGCAGCGTCTTTGGAGTTCTTCGATCTGATTAATGTTTGACTGCAGTGTGATTCGAGCAGCTGCATAGCCCCGTTGAACATTTTCAGAGCGTTATATACGACCGCCTGGACTCAAATCTCTTGTTCACTCTTCTAGGACACCCCATCAACTCTACTACTTTTCTGCTGCTCGTATTATCAATGGGATCAGCTCAGTCGGCGCCTGTTTCTACTGCTGCTACGAGTTACACCCGAGGCGCACGCGCCGAAAACCGGATATCCGTGTCGGATCACTTCTCCGACGACGGCGAGGTCCAGCTGCACGCGCTCGCGAGGCTCGAGGCGGCGTTAGACTCGCCGGACAACCCTGCCTCGCAGCTGCAGCGCGCGGTGCACGAGATCGGCTTGCGCGCGGGAGATATCACTGCGCGCTTCGCCGCGATCTCCGCTGCCCTCGACGGCGTGCCCGACCCAAGGCGCTCCGCGGGCGACGTGTTCTACCGATTCGTCGTCTCGCTCTTCAGGCGCTGTGACCCGGGAAAAGTGGAGTCACTGCGGCGCCAGTGGTCCGAGATTGTACAGGTACGCCGAGAGAGACTGTGTCGGGTTCTCTTATACTTATACACTCTGTCATACCAGCTGCATAAGAAGGCACTTTGGAAATCGCGCAACGTCGCTGCAACTAATGCAGCTAAGATAAAAGGTAAGCTCCATTAACCTGCTTCTTCTGTTTGTTTGCTTACTCGACGAGCTTTTAGGCCTTCTCGAGGACTTTATACCATACCTGCAGAGTGATGAAGAGCTGAGCGAAAAAAAGGCCGAGATCTCAGCATACCTAGAGGCAAGAGCTCTTTTTCTTTCCCTTTCTTGCCACGGCTTCTAACTCCTGTGTACGAAAGGTCAATAAACAGCGGAAGGTCGAAGAACAAGAGCTTCAGGACGAGTTTCGGGAAATTGGCGAGAAGCTGCAAAAATTCGAGAAAGATCTCCGGGAGGCGTGCGCTTGCCTTTCCTCTGCATCAGAAAAAGTCGAGGAGTTGGAGAGAGAGATTAGGAATTTACGTACGGAGATTAAGTTGTGAGTTATCTTTCCTTCTACGGAAAAGATCACTTTGTCTCATTGTTGAGACTAAATAGCTTCAAAGATCAGGTATTGCCATTCTATAATTCAATTCTTAGACACCGACTTTATTCTCATATCTGCTAGATTTACGCAACACTTATCAAATTCGATCCTGCTTTTGGAGGCGTCTTTGGTTTTATTGCCAGACTTCTCCCACAATTGTTTTGCGATGAAGATCTACTGAAGGTGCATTTGCTCTGTCGTGTTCACATTTACTTGCTTGACTGATTTTCACTCTGAAACTTCAGCAGGTCACCAACTGGAAAACGAGCGCCAATGTTGCATATGCTGCCAGACAAATACAAGGTAAAATTGATATTTTAGGTAGACTGTTTCTCGCTTACACCATACACAGATAAAGAAGCCAAGAAATGCACTAGAGAAAAAGAGCGACTGGCTATATATGCGGAACAGCCGGAGCTCGAGATCGCTTCGGACCTTAGCGAGACGCTCACCCTCATTGAACCTGACCTATGCGAAGCGGTGATCGACACCGCTACTTTTTCTAGTATCTGGGGAATGGTATGTCCCGCTACTCTTTTCAACCAACGTTGCACTCTAAAAATTCAACATGGGACTTAGATATCGACCGATCTGATTGAGCTGAGCACCAGACTTGAAGTTGCAGGATCCACTGCGCGCAGTCAGGAAGTACGTATTGTTCTCAGTAATCTCACTTTAGCGCAATCGGACATGCTGATCTCAGTCTGTGTTGTTACAAGCTCTTCTCTTGCAGACTGGCGGCGATCAAAGCGTGCTATAAGATGTTGCAATGCGCACTGTACGCGTATGCAGCTGCATTGGATATTGACAAAGCAGCTGTGCACGCCGGTCACCGGACTACGCTGATGAGCGCATCCCATCAGCTCGAGAAATAGTGTATTGACTTCTCTTTCACAATATTCTGTCAATCTGTTAATACATCTTGATCAATTAATTGATAATGCAATAAATCATTGTTACGCTGGAAATTCCGCCTTCTTCTTTATAATCGCGTTTTTAAAGACAGACGTTAAACAAAAGAAACACGCCCAAAAATTCCTCTAGCGCAACGGCCTTCTGATCGTTGATGAATATGTTTTCAAGCAACTCAGTTCGAGGATGCGACGGTCTGCATAGCAGTGTCTCTATTTCCTATTGTTCTCGATCGAGTTATTAGAAACCAGATCACCGCATAGTAAACTTCGACGAAATCGACTTGCGATTGCTCATTATCGCAGTTGTCAAAGCAAAGTTTTGAAAGCCAAAATATTTTGAAGAGAGCCTTGTCTGAGTCTCACATGGAATGGTATCTCCAAGTTCGTCCCAAAGCTCGAAGCTGATTTTAACATATCTAGACGCTGTCCTTCGGGCCCGAAATAATTCGACAGAACGTAGAAAGCTCTTGGCTCTTTCAAGTTTGCAATCAGGCGAGAAATCATTGAATAATGGCCAACGTAATTTGACGGGAAAGTAGATTAAAACAAGTTGATCGACGTGCGCGTTGCACCGGAGCTATCTACGAGTAGCGCATCCTGAATCAAACATCAATGACATATCGGAATAATTGAAGACAATACGTACTGAGCATGAGCTCCCCAAGTCCGCATTACCAACCCAGCCCGGCTCCCAATACACAACTCCGAGTCCGTGTCCCTCAGGGAGCTCCAGGAGGATGCCCTCGATATCGTGCACCCAAGTCTGCTGCCCTGTGGCAGATAATGGTATGCTAGGTTCAGATAGCGCGACAGATGGAGAGCAGGCAAATGGCCAGTCAGTTTCTGCTATGAGGATGTCCTATGTGCAGCGTCATGCATTTGGTGGAAATATAGAAAAGAGTTAACATGCTTACCTTTTTGTAAATTGATTCGACACCCGTCAGGCTTGAGCTCAATGCATCGAACGTCGCATTCGTGCCATAGAACGGATAGAAGGAGAACCCAAAGATGTCGACGTCGCTTTCGGAAAGCGCACCAGAAATGAAAATGTCGCTAAAAAACCAGTCGACGTCGTCCGCATCCCAGCCATTTGCTATGTGCACAACCGTCTTCGCGGATGAAGATGCTCCACGCACCCCAGCAACGGCAGAATGCAGCAGCTCAGACGCGCCTTGGAATCCGTTCACACTGATGCGGCCCACCGGCCAGAGTAAACCGTCATTGATCTCATTCCCTACCTGTATGTAGTCAATTGGTGTTCCCTGTGAGGAGAATGCATTGACAAGGTCGCGAGTATACCTGGAAGCCAAGTTCGACACTTATTTCTGATGGTTTACAAGAATTTTAATACTGACTCATAAATCTGTGTATTCAATCCGTCCAGATCAGTTGGCCACGATGACGGGATAGCTTGGTGTGAAGGATCCGCCCCTTGTGCATCATAAGCTTTTTTATTTTCTCTTCTGACAAAATGAGATTACTCACAAGTATCGCTATAATGCAAATCTACCAGAATTTTCATCCCCACAAATTTGGCCCTTTTTGCCAGAGCGAGTGCATAGGTCTGCGTATATGTCCCTGCCGTCCACACGCGAATCCGAGCCAGATTGAACCCATGACTCGAGAGGATGGTCTCAAACGGCTTTGTCAACCCCCCATCTGACTCTGAGTATGAGAGTCCGCCAGACTCAAGCAAAGGGAGCGAGGAGATGTCCGCTCCGTTGATGGACAGAGACAATGCAAATTTGAAGAAGACGAAAGTGCAACAAAGGCAATGTAAGAGACGCATTTTATAATACGGCCACTATATGTCCATAGTTGGGCTTTTATACGTCGACAATTCGTAATCGACGGCGTCTGAAGATGTACGGGCCGCGACAACGACCATGTGCGACATCCACTATTTTAAACAGTGCTTGTGGTACAGCGTGACAGTTTTGAGGCAAAAACGATCACGAGTACAGTAACGGCGCAGTTCCTGGAGTTGAAAAAGTCGGCCCGCGCGTTTTATTCGTACGCTTATGACCAGCAGACACTGAATCAAATGCTAGATGCTCGGTACATGAAGAACAAAAGTCTCATTGACACAATTCAGTATGGTTATAAAAGTATTGATCGAGCTTGTGACCATCCCGAACGCATGGCCTGCCTTCGCAGTTAATGTACCCGTCAAAGGGGAGGGGAAACAATACGAGATATATTACATAAGTTTTCTCCAGCTTTTGCTACTCACTGCCAAATTTGATCATTCGCAACTCTTGTCGGGATCCTCATATTTGAGACTGATTCGTGGTGGCACCACGTCGCGCGAGCTCAATATCACTTTCTTGTGCTTCTGGTGGCCTCTGGAAGCCTTGTGTCTGTCATTTCATAATATTGTATTGGGATTATACCAAAGGAGATATGCGATTTCCATTGTTACATTCACGAATTGCAGGTTTCACTTATTGTTCGGAAACCCGGGGCCATCGGAGGGGAAAGAAATGCCGGATCGATAGGGAACAAACAGAAAAACCAGCGCTATTGGCTCTGGTGGCGCTACTTTCCACTGAGTGGAAATTGAGAAGTACTCAGTTTTGCACTTCTCAAGTTCAAATTAATTATGTTATGTTGAGTTCGGTCTACTTCAGGTTCGCCTTTTGGAGAATCTATGCTGAGATCATTTGATTGCGTGAGGAAATACGTCCATGTCGCTGTCAACTGCAACAAGATTATTTCACATTTGCGCTGCACAAATGCACACTCAGAAAAAAGGGGTGAAAGGAAGAAATGGGAAAGCAAATTTTGTAAGGACAAATTGTGGATAGAGCAAGGTATAAAAGCAGAGTCATATGGTAGTTAACATCACAGAACCGCACATAACATCGCACATCCATTGCACACAGCAACTACCTATAAGCAAGTACATCAAAATCTGTCTATTTTAACATGCCCCCCAAAGTGCATACACAGCCAACGTCTGCAGCAACAGATGTAAGGATTTTGAATATAATTGCATTCTAATATGGACCCTAACTAGTGGTTATTGCTAGCTCCGCAGAAGCACGAGGCTTAAACTAACGCCGGAAGAAATCCAATCAATGAAGGTTGAAGAACAGAAAAAGAAAGAAGAAGCAGACGAAAAACGTAAGAGAAGAGAGGCCGCACGAAAGAAAATCGAAGAGATAATCATGCAGAAAGAAAAGGAGATCGAAGATGCTGGTAAAGTAAAGAATAAAGAGGCGCAAGAGAATGCCAATAAGGTAATAAAGGCCGCGAAGCATGCCCTAGCAGCCGACAGAAAACGGCCCCAACAGAAAAAAATGAATATAAATCTCCGCATATCTCCGGAAGATTCCAAAGCAAAAAATAAAGAAACGCAAAGAACCTTAAACTCGAAAGTAGTTAAATATGTTGCCATCACTGGACTCAAGTCGACGTTGAACAAGAGCAACCCAAATAATAATAATCAGAAGCTCGTTCACTGGCGTGTCCATGCCGGCTGGCCAAATGATGATCCCGAAAGCCCGTCGAAACCTTACACAGATGATAACTGTAATTTCTCGTCAGTGGTATATGATCAAGTTAAAGCAGGCAAAGATTATGTTGATATTACTATAGAGTGAGTTGGTCGGTTATTTACCATGCATACTTGAAGGTAATGATTTATTTTTGTAGAGCGCAGTACAAAGAATATATTTTCTCAAAATCTATACCTGAGGAATTGAGAAGAGGATTCAAGGCAATAAAGGAATTTACAGTACAGGATCTTACAAACTTTATTTATAACAAGGCTCGCCACTGTTACCATTATGACTGCAATGGAAGCGGTTGCCTATATTGGAGCAAAGTAGTACTACGGGACATGGTTCATGAAGGATGGCTTGCAGATTCGGCACTAACTGAGTTCGATGAGCTTGTGACGGAATATAAAGAACATGGGGAATACTGGGTCCCTGATGATCGCGGAATATTTTACGACACGGAGTCTGCTGCAGAAATGTTCCTCGCAACGTACAAGTAACTATAATCGTGGATACAGGATTCATCCTCCGCAACCATCAAGTCTTCCAACACAGCCAGTGGCTTCTTCATCCAGAAGACCCAGAACGTAAGAGGAAAATTGTAGATAATTGACGGAGTGACAGAGAAATATCATATTATATCCAAATACAAGTTGTTAAACTGCATAAGACCGCGAAAGAGTGGTTATTGAAATTGTAGGTGAATTAGACTGAGCTTGAAAGTGGAGAGTTGACCGCATTGCCTTTGTGCGGACTTTCGTGTGAACGGCGACGCACGAGGCACAGCTAACCCTAGGCAGCATAGCAGTATTCTTTGGCATGTACCTCAAGAAGAAAGTGTCACATTCGTCGTTATGACTGAGAACGAAAGCGCATGGCTCACATGGCGGTGAATCCCGCATCCTCGTACGCAATGCTGAGCAGGAAACTTGACGAGGCCGCGACTGTGGACTGCAATGGCGAAGAGTAACGAAAGTGTCTTCCAGTTGACCGGGATCGCGCTGACAATGTATTAGCGCGTGTACGGCTCGAAGGTAGGAGCACGGAGCCGGCAGCGAACACAAGCTTGGAAAAAGGCGACACGCTTCGACGAGGTTGCCGACACGGACCTGAACATTTGAGATTTTAAGTGAGAAAAATGAATTGGTACGTGTGTCAACGAGTTCGAGCTCACAATGTTGTTCACGTTACTGCTCTCGCCGACGTAGAATATCTCCTTGTGCTCGGAGATCTTCTGTTCAAGAGGATATACCGGAAGAAAAGGGCATCGCGTTTGACGGGCCCAAAGCCCTAACTGTAGACGATTTGCGGGCATATGATGGGGGAGTTGCCGTATTCCTCTTCCAAAGCCTTCATTAGTCCAAAAAGACAAGATCGTAATTTGCGAATATAAGCATGAGAAAGCAGAACATACGGTACATCGACCTGACCGTGATGCATCGGTGTCGTCAGGGAACTTATGGCCCCCTCAAAGTCCTTAGAAAACTATCCACCACGTCAGTGATAGAGCAAAAAGGAAAATGATAACTCACAATCCAAATTTTCAGATTCTGGTCGTATAATCCGTCCTTATTATTGTCCATAAATATTGTACCCTCGCTGATCTGGATAAACGCACCGACGCTCCGACGCTCCTTCCTCCAGCTCAGACTACGCATATCGCATTCGAGAGCGCTACATTGTCCTTATCCGCGGCATCCACGACAGCCGCCGAAAGGTCCTTGTTAAGGTCGTGGTTGGAGAAGTTGCCGCGTGCGGGCGTCACACCCACTGTGCGGATGGCGGAGAAGTCAGATTCAGAGCGGACGAGCGCGGTGAAAACGGTGTTTGAGTATGCTTTACTCAGAGAAACGATGAGGGAGCCTGGCGGGGTAGGTAAATGTATATTTTCTGTCAAAGCATCTAAGGGCGCACCTCCGATATAGCCTGTCGCAACCAGGAGGAACACGTTAGCCATCCCCTTCTGCCACCAATGTACACAATTTGAAAATGCATTACTTTTGTATGCAGCACGCAGGACGTTTACGAGCGGTCGTTAACGCAGGAGCCAGGAAGCAAAGTGTTAGAAAGCAGATTTGCTCGTAAGTCTCGAAGACTCGACAAAGCCATCTAGGCGTTTATACAGACGATGGTGCGAGACCCGTCTTGAAGCTCAGCCTAGCGTGGCGGACGTTGGAGGATTCTTACACGTCAAAAGCCGAACGGCTAATCCCGAACCGAGGAAACCGGGTCACTCGCGCCGCCCCAGACAGTTCTTGTTGCTTCAAGTATATGCATTCACCTTCATCCTTTATCTACTTCAGTCTTGGACACGCTCCATCACTCTCTCTACCCTTTACTCGTTTTTTTCAGACATTCATCATCGCCAAATCGATATTTCGCATACGAAGATAGCCCTGCCTATGCTTTCTTCACGAATTCCAACTGAGAACGCGGGTAAGGAGGGCACTGTTGTATATCAAACATGATATTTCAATCATGAAGTCAATCAGGGAAATGCCGAATGTCAACATATATGTTTCGCCATTCATATCGTGGTATACAACCTCAATAGTCAGATTCGACGTCCCGACTATCCTGAATCCAAGGAATTGCAATCCAAGCTTCTAAGGGCTTGATCACGCTTCGCACTTCATACGAAGAGGTCCTATAATTACTTCAGCGCGGCGTCCACGTCATCGTGGAATGTATTCTCAGAGAGCTCCACGTGTTGTGGCTTCCAGCTGAGATCCAGCAGGCGCTTAGCTAGCGTATTCGTGTTACTCGACATAAGCCTATTTGGAATCAAAAGGAATGTTCTCAATAAAAATATGGCCGGAAGTGAAAGAAAATAGGACCGCAGATAACTTACATGGCTGTGGAACCCGCGTTCTCATACGCGACGCTGACTGGGACAGAGGATTTGACGAGGCCACGTTTGTGGAGCGCGATGGCCAAGAGCGACGCGAGCGTCTTCCAGTTCACCTGGGCCGCGCTTACGATGTAGTAGCGCGAGTACGGGCTAGAAGGCAAGAGCGCCGAGCCGGCGGCGTGCGCAGTTCTAAAGATCAGGTGGTACGCTTCGACGAGATCGTCAATGTGGACCTGCGCAGAGCGTTTGAGCGAGAAATTTAAACGAACAAGCGTCTCAATAAGAATGGACTTACGACATTATTCACGTTACTGCCCTCGCCGACGAAGAGCATTTCCTTGCGCTCGGAGATCTGCTTGTTCAAGAGGATATACCGGAATAAAAGGGGATCCTGCTTGACGGGCCCGGAGCCCCTGCCGTAAACGATCACCGGGCATACGATGAAGGAATTGACGTATCCCTCTTCCGACGCCTTCATTAACCTGAAACACAGAAAATGCTCGTAACAATGCTATCAAGAAAGGCTGAAAAGCAAATTACGGTATATCGACCTGGCCGTGATACATTGTCGTCTTCAGGGATCGTATATCCTCCTCGGAGTCCTGCGCAAAAACCACTGTAATTGAGAGGAGTGCACAAAGCAAAACTGGCCATGACGTACAGTCCAAATTTTCAGGCTCGGGTCGTACCTCCCATCCCTTTTGTCGTCCATGAATATCATACCCCCACTCGTTTGGATGAACGCTCCCACTCCCCGGCCCTCCTCCTTCCTCCGGCGCAGGCCACGCAAGATTACGTTCAAGAGCGCCACATCATCGCTGTCCGCGGCATTCACGACGATGTCTGCGGCCGCCGAAAGGTCCGCGATCAGGCCGTGGTCGGAGAAGCTGCCGTGCACGGGCGTTGCACCCGCTGCGCGGATGGCGGAGAAGTCAGATTCAGAGCGGACGAGCGCAGTGAAAACGATGTCTGGGTATGCTTTACTCAGAGAAACGAGGAGAGAGCCTGTTGTGATAGTCAAATGTTTAGTTTACCAGAGAAGTGTCGGAAAGACGTACCTCCAATGTAGCCCGTCGCACCCAGAAGGAACACCTTGGCCATCCTTATCACCTTAATCGCAGATGTGCCCAATCCGAAAATCCAATAGATGTTATATATGGTACGCAAGACACTTACGACATAGAATTGACATAGAATTGAATAAGCAAGGTTTTAGAAAGAATATTTGTTTGTAAGTCTCGAAGATTTGATAGAGTCATCTGGTTTCAGGCAGCAGGCGATGGCATACCCGTCTTCAGGTTGGCGTTGCTATTTGAAACTTCAGTGTCTTGGCGCTATGCAAAGGGCCCTAGGCCTTCAAAGGTAATCATGCAAACTCAGAGTGTTCTGGACTTCCCAAAGCAACGATGAGTCGAGGTGTTCAATATTCACGAGCAGGACTCGGTATGTCGCTGACAGGTAGTTGATGACTGATCATCTTCTGATTATTTCAATCTTCTAGTCTAAAATGGAAATCGTATCCTTATTGGGATTCAATCGCCACCGTCATTGATAAACTCCAGCAGCCTCCATCATACTCCTGACATCATCCAATGCAGGCCGGGACATCCGGTCTTGAATCGGTGACTCGCTTGATCGGCAATAACTCTCTTCGATGATTACACCGAAACTCGCACGCCCAAGAGAAATAATCTGTATGCAACTATCTTCATAATCAATGCGGCTTAGTATTCTATAAACTCGAAGAGAGAGAAATATGATTAAAATCACCAGCTCTGCAGGAACTTGTACATATTCCACCAACTTCGAAATCCCAGAAGTCATTTCGTTTAGTCCCGCACGCTCACGGGCCCGTCTGAGTCAGCATCGCCGTAGCGCACCTCGCCGTCGAGCGCGGCGGCGTCGACCGCGTTTTGCGTGTCGCCGAGGTACCAGTTCGGCATGAAGAGCGCTAGCAGGATTGGAACGACGGAAAGCCCGGTCGCCGTGATGACCATCACCTTCATCGTGTCGTCGTACGCTGCCGATGACAAATATATCGTGGAGGAATTAAGAATAGAGAAGAATCAAGGAGCGAATGAGTACAAGACGAAAGCACACGAAGGAACGGGGACGTACCGCTGATGACGCCCTCGCGGATTGGACTGCCGCGCGGGTACTGGAGCACGTCGGTGATGCTCCCGAAGAGCGCCGCGCGCTCGTCCGCGCTGAGCTGGGGAAGCGCGGCTGCGAGCTTCTCCGGCATCGTGCTCGTCCAGATTGCGCCCGCTGCACGGAAAGTTGTAAGTCAACCGTGCACCCAGTGCCACAATAGCGCGGGGGAGCAAAATGAGAGCTGACCGATTGCGCTCCCGACGGCCCCGCCTATCTCCGTGAGCAAGAGCACCACGGCTGTCACCATCGCGACATCAACGTGTGGGACGGACGCCTGCGCACCGACCTGACTCGAGGCCGCGGCCATGCCTCCGCCGAGACCTTGGAGGATCTGCGTAAATACTAACTCTGTTGTGTTAGCTAAGGCACCGCGCGAGTGTATCATGAGGCCGACGCCCCTATAAGAAGACGAATGGCCGTGTCAGCAATACCATCATAAAAAAGACAAGGTTGAAAACGCACAGTAGACGAATGACCAGCCCAATCACGAGTATGTT
Source organism: Phellopilus nigrolimitatus (assembly GCA_021029095.1). NCBI lineage: Eukaryota > Fungi > Basidiomycota > Agaricomycetes > Hymenochaetales > Hymenochaetaceae > Phellopilus > Phellopilus nigrolimitatus. The sequence goes on along the minus strand of JAJOHG010000042.1, from coordinate 221,394 downwards.
CTTGTACCGGCGAGTGTACCACATGCCAACGCCAGCAGCGAAGCCGAACACGGTGAGCGCAATGCTCTGCGCCTGGTTGAAGTACGTCGCGTCGAGGACGGACCAGGGCTTGACGACGAGCACAAACGAGTAGAGGTAGACGTAGGTGAGGTAGAAACTCATCTGCCAGTGTCGCGTTAAACATCAGTAAGAAGATCAGGGAGCAGGGCGCATTCACGAAGTCAAAGAACCCGATGAGACTGGGGAGCACGACGGAGCGGTTACGCATGAAACGCGGCGCGATGACGGGGCGGCTCGCGAAACAAAGGTCCCAGACGGCAAAGAGAATCAATAGCACACCGCCGACGACGAGCATCGCAATCATGGAGGCTGAAATTCGTATTGAGCAATCAGAGGCAAGATTGACAGAAACAAACGATGATATGACTTACGGTTCCTCCACTCGTTCTTCGCCTTCACTGCGAGTGTAAGCGGAAGGAGGATGAGCGAGACGCCGGCGCCAAGAAGGACGAGTCCGATAAGGTCCAGCTGGCCCGCTGTACGGCGCACACCCGCGAGAAACGTCTTCGCAGGGGCTGTTCCCGGGTACATTTTCCGATCCAGACAAGGGTGCGTCATACGAGAAAATCATCGAAGAATAACATGATAAGATCCAACTGGTAAGAATACAAATAAAGAGAAACAGAAAGACGTAATGACGCACCGATTACAAGCCGACCTACGCCATCCTGCGCGAGGGTAGTATCAACGAGGCCGACACGGCGCGCCTTGCGCTCGGCCCAGAAGAGGGTGACAATGAGTGGGAGCAGTGTCGCGGGGACGAGGATCGCAAACATGCCGTCTGCATGCGTTAAAAAGGAAAGAGGAGATGTCAGCATCCTCTTAACAAAGCACGAAAGGATTTGGAAACGACACATACACCCCCAACGCCAACCGCTCCGGGCCAATACGGCGGCGGAGATGTTGGGCCCGATGAAGCCGTTGATGACGAAGGGCATGGAGGTGAGCGAGGAAACAAGCCCGCGCCATTTGAGCGTTGTCAGATCTGCAATGATGATCTGCGTGAGGAGCTGCAGGCCACTATATCATCGGGGACGGAGGAAAGAAACGTAAAATCAATACCGCAAGAAAGATGAAATGGTTGAGTATAAGACGTACGTGTATCCTCTGTTCCAGCGCGATCCATAGCGTCGACGTTTCGAGTAGTGCGATCAATGGCCATCGCGTCGTATCGAACCGCAACAGGTTATATAGTTGGGACAGACGAGAGAAAATTTGTCAGCATTCGCATTCTTTCAGGTGGCGTGCAAAAGGAAAAGCAAGAAGCTAGTCTTTCGACCTCATGGCTTGTGGCGCACAGTGTCCGAGAGTCTATCATGCGCTCAAGTGCCTTAATCGATCTCTATATAGAGTCTAAACCCAGAGCAAGGGATGGAAAAGGGGAAATGATGGAAGAAAGACGAACAGACTGTACTCACACAGCGTAGACGATGATACCGCCCGCGATGGTCCCGATGCTTTGGGCGCTGGCGATAACTATGTAGCCGACGACATAGAAGATCACTGTTCGCCAGAAGACAGGGTAAGCGCCCGCGTTATTTAGGAGAGCGAGTTAAGTGATAGGAGTCGAAAGGCGAAGAGGGGAGAAGGGATGGAGAGATGACGTACAGACACCGAGGTAGGCGTACGCGCGGGAGGTGACATCCGCAACTTTGGCGATGACAGGCTTGCCAACGGCAACTGGTTGACGGGAGAAGAACATCAGAGTATGCAAGGAAAGAGATGAGCGGGACGCACCGATAACGGACTGCGCGACCGCGACAGATGAGATGAGAGAGTGCTCGCCAAAGGAAGACGCAGCGAAGGACAGGTAGTTGCTAGTCGTAGAACTGTCTAGCGAATATATGTACGACGCAAGGCCTAGCCTGGTTCCTCCTGTGAGCAGTTTGGCGCGGAAGATATAGAAAGGGTGCGAACGCACGAGACGAAGAGCGTCCACTTCGAGTAACGGCCGTGCACCTTTTCTGCAGCCTCGACACGCTTGACACCGACGTGCGCATCTACTTCTTGCGCAACCTCGTCCTGGGTGCGCGCATCGAGCACGGGCAGGCCATCTGTCTCTGACGCGGACACATCGGGCCCGCGCTCGCTGTCTGCGTCTTTTTTGTCAAATCCGGAAGACATCGAGCGGGCGTCAGTGATGGTAGAAAGAAAGGAGCGGTGTGGACAGACCCTTGAAGTACTTCTGGGGCAAGGGGCGGTAAGGGTTTGGTGCCATCGTGCGGTGCTCGACGAGCACAAGGCTTGCGCAACACCGATTACACGCATCAAAATTTATCTAATCAAATGCTTCACACGCCATGCGTCCCTGAACTTATCAGATAAAACGCTATTTTTGTTACTTGCTCTCCATCTAATCAGATACTAATACACGAACATTCTACCTTTTTGTTTTACTTCCGTTATGTACATAATAGAGCATGCAACACGTCAATGAGCTGCCAAAGAGCATACGCGAACACCAATTCAAATAAATTCAAAAGGGGAGGATAAAACGAACACACGCCAAGGACAATCGAAAGCAGATCAGATAAGGCCGATTTTTTTTTTCTCTCTTTTTTCGGCCGCCGACGCAAAAACAAAAAGTGCGAATTCTCCCCTGGACGAAAACCAAGTTGGTCCAGACCGAATCCTCTGCCTATACATTTTTTAACCAGTACGAGTTCTTCAACCGGAAGGTATGATAGAGACAACTCGAGCCTATGCTTATGGGCATGATTTGGGTACAGGCACGGATTTTCTTTGATTCATCCGGAAATCTCTTCACTTTCCGTAAAAAAGATGCAGTTTTTTCCCCGTTGTTTGTCCGCTCACCCCGGAGGAAGTTTTTGCATTGTAACGGTGAGAACCACCTCTTGGTCCGTTTTCAAACGCAGGATGTCCCCAACTCGACATGTTGGCAACTCTTGCTCGGTTTTGGAACTGCAGTCCGAACCGCAGATTCGACAGAAGACGTTAGGAATATATGTTTTTGACACGTTGGAAGTCCACTTCAAGTTTACGGAATATAATAACTCGAATGGAAGAAGAAAGATATATTTACTGAGGAGAAGGTCAGAAGAACCGAGGTATAGAATTGCGAGTGGAAAGAGCTTACCCGCCTCAGTTGCATTCGTATACATAACCGATACGCCGCCCAGCCATTGGCCTTCCGTCGTTATTCACACTTCTGCGATGCATCTCGAAGTCCAGAAACAATCGCTATGCACCACGGTGTTTGCTCAAACATGTCTGCAAATGATTGCAGATATGTTTGTGTTTCTCTCTAGAGCGAACAGGCAGGAAATCGATGCGAGTTTACCAACCGAAACATAAAGCCTGAAATAGCCATCCCTAGCTCACTGCCATACAGCCTGAGAACAAGCTAAACGAGAAGCGCGTGCTAAACTCCGTCCCCGCCAGGCGCTTGAACCCACTACTTGGCAATAAAAAAAGAAGGAATTGTAACATGCCATACGGAAAGGTGGTCTCTCACTCAACTTAAAGGAATGGGACTGCTGACACATGGAAATTGTAGTGTCCTGCATGTGGAGATTGGTGAACGGGCCTAGTCAACGTGAAATTTGCGCTTGAGCTGCATGCAATCGGAGGGATGCGTGCATCACACACTCCTTCTTCGACAGCGCAATTGCCAATCATGTGTGAATGCGCATTTATGGAGTGTGCGCATACGGTAGGCGGAGAAAGTCGTTTCGCTCTGGGTGCGTATTTGGCCACCGTAATTCCGTAGCCTGGCAATTTGAACTTGTCCCAGAGTGATTCCACATATATATACTACTTTATAAGAAAGTGCTAGTTATGTGCCTACTGAAAAGCAATCTAGGCCGAAATAAGTGCCTTAGTCAAGGTACTGAATGATGAGAGACTTGGAGTACATTGAAAAGAAATAAAGAGCTCCTCTGTAAAATTCTACACGCATTTGGTCAGTGTCTGGCATCGATTGGATTGGCGCAATGCCACATTTCTCCCATTGGGGAGAGAAGCAAGCATATGTACTTTTACTCCAAAGACGAGGAAAGAGGGATTATGCATCAATGTTAAGCCAGCCTGTGATGGTGGTGAAGTCTAGACTGTCGAGACACCGTATCTGCACAGAAATGTATTAGACAGTTTCGACTCCCTTTCATCAGATAGATATACACACTCCAAGGATTGCAACTGAACGTTTTTCTTTCCAGAACGTTACGACAAGATGCTTGTATACTACTGCCAATACGTCACCCCTAAGCTCTGTAAATTGAGGCGGGTTCCGAGAGCCTTCTGTCTCTTCCTTGTAAAGCGATCTAAATGACTTTGTGTGGGGCGAAAATTTGGTAATCTCGAGGATTGTCCGTCTAATAAAATATCAGTGTGATATGATAGTCTTCATGTTCTATAGATGTTGCATTTCTTACCTTGTTCCAATGTTGCCCATTTGAGGAGAGCCACTCTCCGTGAGCACATGCACGTCACCATTTTCCTGCATGTCATAGTCAAAGCGCCTTACTTCAAGCCTATCTGGTTGGTATGTCCAGATACACTCGCCAGTCGACACACTGAAGCACTGCAAGAATTCCGAAAACCAGCTAGTCGAAGAGTTTTCCACGGGCATACAGACTGCTAGGAAGAGAGTACCACCAGGGAGTAGCTCCGGACGACCCCAGCTGTACATGTCTGGTTCTAGAAAGCGAGTGGACACACTGATCTCTCGCGTATGCTGCAGCCACTGTGTCTGGTCTGGATTGGTGCAATTGAAATGTCGCCGGTGTGCGTCTATGACAAGGCCGCGCAATTTGAGCGAGGTGAGCGTGCTGATGGGAATGTGGCGAGGTAGATCAGGTGCTTCATTTTGCTCCAGCATATGGAGGTGACGTAGCCAGACGATTCTGTCGGACATGAAAACGTTGCGGAGAAACTTGCATGTCTGGAGCAAAGCGATAAATATTGTTCAAACCACGTAAATATATTGAAAGCACATACACTTTCAAGACATAGGACTTCCTTTAAACTACAAAACAATGCAATCTCGATCCAGACATCATCCGAGACCTCAGAGACGTCGAAAGACATTGCTGAATGGCTGGACAGCTGATGCCCACGGTGGGTATGCCACCAGAAGGCACTGTCGGTAGTGATGTTGCGGATCAATTTGTGCGGCAGAAACAAACAAAAAATTAGAATGAGTTGTCGTTCAGCTAGGTAAACATAGGAAGCAGATACCAACTTGAGTGAAAGAGATGTTCAGAGGCATTGCTGAGTGGTCCGATGGCCAATTCCTACAACAGAATGCATGCCTTTATATGCCTCGCGCAGTTTGCGCCAGGCTCGTAACCAGCAGCCGCGATGGTTACTAGTCCGTACAGGACGACAACAAGCTTATATTTGCACGGGGCAGGAAGCAAAGCTGTCGGGATTCAAGAGCATCAAGGTAGACTCGTAAAGAGGGTCGCGGCTGACCTCGTTCAGAGAATTCTCTGTAACTGGATGAGCCGAAGGAGTTGCGCGCTTCGAGTGGAGAGACTGAACAACAGGTGGCGAAAGGCACCCTTCGGCGTTAATCCTCAGTGTCTTCCTCATCGGCGTTCTATCCACTCCTCCATTCTCCATTCCTGGGGTGGTACATTTTAGACGATCTTTGTATGCTTCCCATCTCGACATCACGATCCAGAATTTGAAAACTTTCAGTTGTGTTTAAACTTGCATATGAACTCGTGCTGCAGATTTGAAAAGACGCGGACACACCGAAAAATAATGTACATATGCCGTTTAACCTCCTCGATGCCCTCGTAGAGCTCCACAGTGGGCAACGTTGAATACATAGAAGGAAGAACGAAATCACGCACAATAATCTCATCGGGACCACACCGCGCCGCGCCGCTGCAGACCCTTCGAGATGATATTCCATGACAACGAATCCAGCCGGCAGTTTGCATTGTATTCCTGAAAGTCACTAGATGTACGCGCAAATGGGTTGGTCGGACGTCGAACACGCCCTTCTCTCATGCTCGAGTCATGACTCCATGCACTGGTCCCCTCCGGAAGAGGCGGCGATGGACCGCGCGAGAGACTGGCTGTGCTGTGGAGAAATCGCGTGGGACGAAGAAGCCCGTCGCGCGCTACTCGGATCTCGAGATGAAGTTGGTGTCTGCAGGCGTTTGTGTGCGTCTTGGCTTACGACGCACTGATGTTGCCGCTCATGACGGGTATCGAGGGATGCGCAGATTGAAAAGGGTGCAGTCACCTACTTGCGCCCGACTTTTCTGGTTGCGCTCGTGTCCCTGCTAATCCCTTTCAGGCTTGAGGATCAGCATTTGTATCTGTATTTGCGCACGCCCAGTATAGTGATCGACTAAAACGCGTTTTGGCGCCCTGCCGAGTGCGTACGGATAACAGATGCGTGCCGAGTCTCGCCCGTACAGTGCGCGAACGTAGACTGGGACTGCGAATTCACGAGAGCGGTGTGTGATGAGCGGTGCGCGAGCACTTGCACCTGATAGCTCGGCTCGCAGTCCAGCGCCCCGCAAAGTGCGACGGGATTCGACTTCTTGCTGGAGATGTACAGCCCTGTAAACTTGAACGAGAATGAAAACAGGAGACAGAGACATACCGGTCGCACGGCATGCCTGGCACGTCAGCCCGTATTCTCAACGCACTAGACGGGCATGTCGGAACTGCTGGCAGATGCACTGGACCTGTGCGGACGGATGAGTAAACCCATCTTGCATTCGAGTTGCACGTCTAAAAAGTGCGGGAACCCGCATGCTTTTATTCCTTTATCTCTATCGCCAACCAGCAAGCTCAGAACTTTGAAATTAAACTCAGTTGAGACGCTGCTCGGTTGTTGTACATGAAGGCGCCCGGCATTGCAAGTTACCGAGTCCCGACTCCTGAGTCACCGGCGCTAAACGCCGTGCTGAACAATCGACCCAACGGCATCGTGCAGCAGCTCAATTCATGTCTTTTGCATTTCAGCATCATCTAACACCAATGTGACGGAATATGTGGGATGGCGCACGTGCAGAGATGGTGAAAAATAGGCGAGAGACGAGGTTTGGAGGACGTACTTGTGAGTTCACCGCACATCCCTTCGCTGACCATACGCTCAACGGAAGATTTTGAATTCTGCAAAAGCGCCGCTGTATATTTTTTAATGGAATGCATTGGGTTTGCCTGCATTTGTTTTTATGAAATCGCCGTTCGTCGAAGTTCTCAGGATCGTCAATGCTCGACATTTTTTATCGAAGCATTGGCCTCGACACCCAACCAGGACAGCAGTGAGCTGCGCATCTTCTCATCCTGGTATCCCCATCTGCTGCCTTCGCTTGCTATCAGGTCTTTGCACCATATTCAGTGCGGATCCGCAATCTGAACCCCTCGCCCGCAAAAATGCACGCTGTACCGCGCTCAACCTTCCGCGTCAAGCGCGCATCACGAATACGTACGGCGACCTGACACTCAATATTGAGTCTGGGCGGCTTGCATATCAAAGAAGGAAGGCGCGATGATGTACGAAAGGAAGGAGGAAAAGAGGTGGAGATAAAATCTCTGTGGCAGACTATGGTGCCTCCAACTCACTAAAGGCGACTTCAATCCCGAAGCCGTCCGTCAAGCTCCATGCAAGTAAGTTGATACGGACCTTATACATAAGTTGTGGCTCTCAGTTTTCGCGGGAACTCTACGTTCGCAAATCTTTTAAATGGCCTTTTTATGTCGAGACCGAGACCGTCGCGGTACAATTTCGGTTCATCTTACCTCGCGTTCCGAGCTTGGCTCGCAAGGGATGCTTACTCTAATTCTCTTCGCAGACTTATATGTCGTCTAGCAGGCTGAATAACCAACACAGCGAGCTCTTTTCAATTAAAATAATTTGACCTCACTATTCGCTTCTAGATTCACATAGAAGCAGCAGTCTCTGCCATCTTTCGACACATACTACAAGAGCAATCTCAATGCATCACTAATGGCTATATTCGACCTGGGCTCCCTGAATACGATATTGTCTCGTGGAGTGCCCGTGACTTGAATTGACTTATGCGATTCTGAGTCTTCATCGAACACGGTCTTGCATATCAATACGCATAGACAGCAGCGAAACTAGCTGCGATTTCGTGGTCAGTGTCTTATGGTATTAGAGATTACTAACATATTTAGCTGTCTTGTCATGTCAAGCACGCCGGCACAGAGCCGAGCGAAGCACTCGTTTGCCCCTTCCACGCCGACCTGAATGCAAAATTACGCTAATACGAAAAACGAAGTTGAACAGCAAACTTCGTATTTCTGAACGGTGTTTGAGTTGAGGTCTCTTTACTACCCTTTTCCACTTATCACCAACAATCGTAACCACAGGCACACTGGGGGAATAGAGTTACTCGAGGTCTGCTTGTTAGTTCTTTCGGAACTGCCGCTTTCCGACTCAGGTGCGTTTGTACTCACACGATGCAGTACGGTGGCCAGGAGCATTTTTCGCGATGCATCTATGACCCCTGCACTCTGAAAGGCGTATTACCTGCGCCGCTATACTCATGCCGACGTGAAAAGAAAAAAAAACCCCCCCCGAGAGGCGAAGCACATTTTTGGGTGACTAAAGGCGCATGCATTATGAACGCCGGAAGCAAGAACACAAAGTGTTTGACCATCTCCAGGTGGTTATACATGTATAACAAAAAGATTCCCGGACGCCCGCTGAACATGCTAGAGAGATGACGAAACCCAGGCTCCGCGTTTGGGGTGCTTTGGCTGCAGAGTCGTTACGCCCATTGCCTCGTCTTTTCAGAATGAACGTGATATTAAAGATGTAAAGAAAGGGTATATCATTCATGGATTTAACTCGGAAATACTGGTCGTCCGAATTTCAGAGTATCATTGCCAAAAGGGAGGCGATAGCAGAGAGTTCTGTGAGAAATCACATCCGAAACCAGCTTTCCCATCGGTCGAAGAAGCATTTGCGACTTTGTCTTCTTTCCACAGCATATTTTCAGATGAAATGCGCCTCCCATATTTCTGTTGTTGTCTAGAGTGAAATGTGAAATGAATTGACAGTTATTGGGAAATAACAATCGCAAGCGACTTACACGCCGCTCCAGGACCTCTGGGTGGGCCTATGGCAACAGACAATGTAGTGATAGAATATCGATGTTGAATTATTAATCAGCTGTTTCTGGAACGTAAGGTAGCAAGAGGACCGCGGGCCGACTGAGCCAAGCTGACTAATCAAGCCGTTTTAAGCAACTACAACCACGGATTTGTGGCCGATCAACCTTCAACTGCAACTTCAACCTCGCGCCCGATATCACTGCAATCAAATATCATAAGAAACTCATTTGCTATTTAAGCAGACAATAGTGGGCGACAGGTAAGAAAATATCATTAATTCGCCGAAAAATTGCTGCTGAGACAATGCATTCCGATCATTCGCGTGGCTCAGACATGCCTGTTGAAACTCGAAGGAGAAAAAGGCTGCGACTTGAAGAAGAACAGCAGCATGATATCGCATATCACCACCCGAAGAAACAGAAGAGAAGCCAGAAGAAAGTGTGTGCACCCGTCTCCCCGGAGAAGCCGCGTGTGGACCATATCAGCACGCTCCCCAACGAGGTCCTCTCTCTCATATTCGAAACTACATACCAACTCTCTTCAGATACCTTGGGAGAACCCACGCTTGTGTCCCTTGCCCTCGCTGTCAGACTATCGCATGTCTCTCGACGCTTCCGTGCCATTTCTCTCGGCACGCCCCAACTCTGGCTGGCGGTTTCTGATGCACAGCCGTCAGCCGCGGTACGCGCGTTTGTACAGCGGTCGGCCAGTGCAAGAGCGCAGTTGAAGCTTATCCTCTTTTGCCATATAAAGAGCCACGATGAGGACCGTGACGCAGACTTATGGAATGCTCATGATTCCCAGTTCGCCAATGCATATTCACAGGCAGTCGAAGATTTTCGGCGATACCGTGGTCCAAACAAAGGTCATCACGGCTACAACATCGTACTTCGCTGCTGTCCGGACTGTGATCGAGCTTCCGTAATACCGTCGCCAGACTGGTTACGCGGGGGTTGTAAGTTCATTTTGTTATCGGTCGGTTTATACCTCACTAACTCTGCTTGGTTTCTGTACGAAGATAACCATTTTGATGAAACATTCTGGAGGCTTACGCTAGGATTCGCAGACGTAACTTGCATGATAAAGTCGTTGATCAAAAACTGTACAGTGCCGAGGCAGGTGCATATGTGTGCGCCCGCCAAGAAAGAGCATGTCTTGCAGTAATCTTGATCTTATAGTTCCATTCATTCATTACTCAATCAATTTATATGCACTCTTTTGCGCCCGTCCGCGGAACCTTCATAGATGTCTACGGCTCTAAAATACGCATAATATTGAACTCATATGGAAATTTCTTCCGGTGATACCAAACTCACAGCTTGCATTCGGATGACCCTTACCGCGTCGTTACTGGGACGTGTCGCGCTCGCGAAACAGTCTCAGAGAAACACGTCCTACAGCTCGATTTCAGGCTAGTTGACACCCTTCGGTACAATTGCCATAGATGATTTCTTTTGCCGGGCGATGGATAAGCTATTACTGTTCCGTTGAACCTGGAACTCATCATCCGTGACAGGTTGGTTAAGAACTCGCGGATTGGACCTCACAGTGTATCATAGAAATGTTGCGGTGAAACGAGCGCTACGATAGATTCCCACGAGTCAGAAGTTGCTGTCATCCCCAGAAACCCGTGCGAGTGTAAAAAATGTACATGGTTTACTTGCCTGACAAATCATTGTGTTCAGTCCAGATGGATGTTTGGGGACATAGCGTCTTCGCCGTCACGAATTGTCTTTTTTAAATCAAAATTGGCACACTTATATACCTTGTTAAATGAGCACCATCCTATCTGAAATATTTTATAAGGAATGACACGCTCGCATGTGTGCTATGACCTCACCAGCAATGACTAGCTAGCAACACATGCCCTTCCATCCATTATGGTCGTTGTCCGGAGTCCTCCTCCGAGTTGCCTGAGATTGTTGGTCAAAGATGAGAAGGCATATATACATTTTCTATTACTTACTAAAGCAGAGCATATTTGTTGAATTATTCACCAGTTCTTTATCCACATTGTAAGCTTGTGACACATTAGCCGGGATAACGAGACATTTTGACCCCTTTTGAGCTCTAAAGTCCGACAGCCTTTTATAAATACGAGTAAACTTGACATACAAGAAAGCGATACTTACGTTCCTGTCGAGTTCGCCTTACGTGCGAAATACTTGAGTTTTTCTATGATAATGTCGAGCTGTTTGTTTGGAAGTGAGGGATCACATGCAGGGAGTGAGGGAGCTATGTTCCGGGACGTAGTGTGTTGCATAGGCCAGCAGAATAAATTCCAGGCAACCATCGACATGTCAAGAATCGAGGACGAAAGTTGATCCAGGGGGCGAGCACTGATGGATTGCACTATATCTAAAGGAGGATGTGGCAAGAGCATGATGGCGAACTCCGCAGTTTCTTCGAGTGCTCCGAGTTTAAATTCCGCCCTGGAGAGCGACTTTTTGAATCGTTCATGAACAAGGTTGCGCCAGTCTCCAAACGTGGAACGGGCCTCAAAGACATGCCGAGTCTGTTCAGCAGCAGGCTCGCGGCAGAAAAAAGAAGGAATATGTGGTGCCACATCCGTCCATAGCGGCATGGCCCGAATGGCTGATTCCGGGATGAAGGTATTCACAAGGACTTCGTGGGAGCACTTCGTGAAAATTTTCAGTTTTTTTCAGTTTATTGAGGTTTTTTTGCATCCGGCTACCGCGTTCATTAAGCTTCTTGATTGCAAGGTTGGAGAAGTCGGCAATGGATGGCGTGTATATGATTATGATGCGAATATTATGTTTCCCTGCAAGAAGGTTTTTTTGGCACTGCCAGAACGCCCATGGAAGACTAAGGGCCTGCTCGGCTCCAGGAGTTGCGCAGCCTCCACCACCCAAATTTGCAACCGGTGATTGGGAAGTCACCGGTTGGCCAACCTCAGCCGAAACGAGTGCTCGGTGCGACTGCGGTTGTGACCCAACGGCTTCTGTGCGTGACTTTTTCCCTAGGCTTCATTAACTTATGCATACCAACAAACGGAAAGGTCCGAATTATTTTTCTATCTACATTTACCACAATTTTTCTACGACCTATTTGTTTATATGCATTGGTTAGAGGCCATACGTGTATACAGATGTTGTATCATAGATTTTTTACTCGTCGGCTTTTTCTTTTCACTGAAAACTTGAAACAAATACTAGTAATAATAATGATTAAAATGCTTCCAATTTGCTTAATTATGGTATTACATAAGATAAGCGTCCAAATCTAAATAAAGTCCGGCATTTTGGATGTCCATTTTCACATTACAGTATGTGACTTTATGTGACAAACAGGTGCAGCGTTGGCTCAGACTAGTGCGGAAGTCTCCGGCCTTGGGTTGCCCAGCCGGTGACTGCACAACTCCTGGAGCCGAGCAGGCCCTAAGGGAGCTGGAGACTAGCCGTGTTCCTGGTGACTTATAGGTCAAATGTCGCTCGAATTCCGTGTCTGGAACTTTAACGAGTTGTACTCGCTCGCATTCCAGAGTATGTGCGGAGCTCTCACGTCCAACATGAGCACTTGAAACGATGCCTATTCCAGGAATATATCGTGCCGCCGATCTGTCATGTTCTACTCGGTATATAAATGGATTCCGGCTTGCGAACTCGCGAATGAGAGACGTTTCCTGATCTTTAGTAAGTCGATCGCCGACATGGGGACATGCGGCCATCAATCTATCAGTACAAATCCGGAAACAAATTCGATTCAGCTTGCTTTGTCAATTCGTACGTACGTAACCGCACCTCAAATATGGAAGCCGTGTGAAATACGTAAGTCTCGAGAAACAAAGGTGATTTATGATATTGTACCGTTCACTGTGTTTTTTATAAATACTACTAAAGAACAAACATTTGCCAAATATATATAAGAGAGTGAGTCACTCACGCTTATCTAACCTCCCGAATAGGCACTGGATTTATCGCTTATTTCAAGTTCCATGATGTCATATGTCATAATCAGCCGTAGTTTTCGTCTTATTCCTGCATAAGGTGAACTTCAGAGTTCGTCGTCGTTTTCAACTAATTCTCATATATATAAAGATTCCGAGAAACAAATACGCAAAATATTTGCTATCTTAAAGAAAAAATAACCTTCGGGGCAAATATATCCGACCAATAATGTTTGTAAAGACTCGGTAGTGCATATAATGGCGACTTGAAGAAGGGGAATCGTACGCTAGTATCCAAATACAGAAGAAACGCGGAAAGGTGGCATATGCATACGCTACTTCCCTGAAAGCTACACATTGTAGACTGCATCAGCACGCTCCTCAACGAAATCCTATCTTTTTATTCAGAAGCGCATAAAGCCTCTCCTCAGAAGACCTGGGAGACCTTATGCCTGTGTCCTTCGCTCTTGCCAATCAAAATTTCGCACTCTCTCAATGCTTCTGCGTTGTTTCGTGGCGATGATTCTCATTTGTTATTCCTTCGGACCAAGCTGACTAATCAAGCCGTTTTAAGCAACTACAACCGCGGATTTGTGGCCGATCAACCTTCAACTGCAACAGCAACCTGCAACTTAGCTTTCGCTTCTGGTATCACTGGAATCAACCATAATAAGGAACACAATAGTGGGCGACAGGTAAGAAAATATTATTATTTCGCTGAAAACTTGTTGCTGAGACAATGCATTCCGATCATTCGCGTGGCTCAGACATGCCTGTTGAAACTCGAAGGAGAAAAAGGCTGCGACTTGAAGAAGAACAGCAGCATGATATCGCATATCATCACCCGAAGAAACAGAAGAGAAACCAGAAGAAAGTGCGCGTCGCCCCAGAGAAGCCGCGTGTGGACCATATCAGCACGCTCCCCAACGAGGTCCTCTCTCTCATATTCGAAACTACATACCAACTCTCTTCAGATACCTTGGGAGAACCCACGCTTGTATCACTTTCTCTCGCCGTCAGACTCTCGCATGTCTCTCGACGCTTCCGCGCCATTTCTCTCGGCACGCCCCTACTCTGGCTGGCGGTTTCTGATGCACAGCCGTCAGCCGCGGTACGCGCGTTTGTACAGCGGTCGGCCAGTACAAAAGCGCAGTTGAAGCTTATTCTCTTTTGCCATATAAAGAGCCACGATGAGGACCATGACAAAGGCTTGTGGAATGCTCATAAAAACCAGTTCGCCAATGAATATGCGCAGGCAGTCCAAGACTTTCGGCGACACTGTGGTCCAAACAAAGATGAAAATAGTCGCAACATCGTGTTTCGCTGCTGTCCGGACTGTGCGTGGGCTTCCGTAATGCCTTCGCCAGATATTTTAAGCGAGGATAGTAAGTTCATTTTGTTATCGGTTGGTTTATACCTTGCTAAATATGCTTGGATTCTGTACGAAGATCATGCAGATAGCCATCATGATAAGTTATCCTGGGGGTTTACGCTAGGCTTCGCGAACATAATCTGCATGTTAGAGACGTTAATTAAAAACTGTACAGCGCCGAGGCAGGAGCATACGTGTGCGCCCGCCAAGAAAGAGCATGTCTTGTAGTGATCTTGATCTTATAGTTCCATCTACTATACATGCACTGATTAACAGATATTATAAAATTTCATGAACAAAGTCATCTCGCTAAGTGATTTTTGGGGGGTCTGGCTATGAGACCAAACAAGGCAAATGAAGCTGAACGAGTGCAGTTAGGTATCTATATGCTACATCAACACGTCCACGCTAGGTTACCAGCAGAAGAGGACATCGTTTTCATTTTCGCCTCGATGCAGCAGTCCTCTGAGGAATTTCGGCATCAAAAGTAAACGGGAAATAAGAATGGGGGTTTGCGCCGAAGCTAACTTGGGGACAAGATACTCTTTCTGCGTGTCTGCGGCTGATTTACGTTCATCTGAGCTTGATCCTTCCATTCGCGACGACTTCGAGTAGATAGCAAGCACTTTGCTACGAACAGGGTTCTCGGTCACATAGTGTCCGAACTCATTAGGAGGATCGTCACCTCGTCGAGGCAAGGATGCTGTTTGGAGGGGAAAACCAATTTGATCCGGAATCGCGCCATGGTCAGCGAGCATATCCCGCTCGACGATCGTCATCTCCGCGGTAGATAGTAACAATGACCGCAGGTACAGGGAAGCAATTGGGCGCATGTACAGTCGACTATCTAATAATGCATGAGGTCCGTCCCCAGTTTTCGTATGCATTAGTAGATCATATGCAGTAGTAGATGTCACTTTATTGTGACAATGCGTGACCTTGTAGTATGCTCTCGTCACGCCAGTTTAGCGCCGACATTTGCGTGCTTTCCGAAGTGATATAAATTATCGATATAAGGATAATAACTGAATTAAAAATCAAAAGATAATGACAATAGCGAACCTAAGATGTGCTCATAGTATCTGAAAATTGTACAGGAAAGAATGAATAAAGTGTAACTTGTTTATGAGCTGCCAAATCCACGTGTTGGAGGTTCCACCAGCTGCAGAGACAGTTGATATAGCAAATGTATCTGGCGAGTTTATGTCTCTTGGCTTACGAGTTTGAGGGTGGTGGTATGGTGCTTGATTGTTGCGAGGCCTCCGTTTTCTTTGCTTACATAACAAAGTTTGTGTAGCAATTCGAAAGAGCATTGTCCTTACTTTTTTTTTGCATGCTGGCTGTCAGAAATATATTTAGTGTCCTGCCGGGATCACCATCGGGATACAAGGTGCATCAAATCTTGACAAAAATTACCCAAAAAGGCATATTTAATAATGCATATGGCCAAATTTCGTATGCAGTATTCGATATTGGATTTTATGCATATCTTAGCGGGGACGAAGTCGGTTCCGCCATTTCGTATGCATTAGTAGCTCATATGCATTATTAGCTTATGCATTATTAGATAGTCGACTGTATGGCGATAGAGAAGTAAGAGCTAATGCAGACGGTTTAGGACGTAGTATGACTTGTTTGAGAAGACTGTACGAAAGGCGCGCATCAGCCTGAGCGACTATGTCAGACATGTGGATGTGGCTGAGGAGATGTCGCCGGGTCGACAATTTCGAGCAATACCCGTCGCTTGGCGCTTATGGGTTTCACACACCTCGGTTAGACATGGTTGGAAGTCCAGAGGGACAAAGCCGGGAAGACGAAGTCAGGTCGAATACATCCGGGGGATATACCTAATACTGATTCTTCCGATCAAACCAAATTTCATATTTGTAAAAATGGGTGCTGATAGGCGGTAGGCCTCTAATTTGCCGAACGCGTAGTTGACATGGGCGCCGTTGTTCTACATCATCTCCGTCCAAGCGCCACCCTTCATTTTCCCTCCCCGCCCGTCTTCTTACTTGCCTACGACACAGCTGCGCGATTCTCCTTTTGCGCCTCGAATTTCAATTATTCACGTGGCATGTACAAATGACAAGGAGAGTGCGCACCTTCCTGTGCAACTAGTTCATTAGAACGTTCGTTTATGGGCGCGCACGGTGCACTGCGCGGACGTACTCGAATGTGGAAACTCTCTATGTTTCGAATATTAGAGTATACCTTATCTAGCAAGAAACAGAAATGCCGGTGCCGCGCGGAAGATGCCGATGGGCTAAATTTAGGTATTCATAAGCATTTATTCGCCATCGTTTACCATCGTTCCGCGCGTAGCGCGTTTCTTTCCCTCTCACGGCGCTGACATCTTCGACGCTGCACACATCCACGACAGTTACTTAGACCCAGCGACGATGGTCCTTTGTCCGTCGTCGAGCCCGCTCGACTCGACAGATCCTTGCGTTCGGGCAACATGGAGCGCATTCGTCCCCGCCCTGCTTGTCGCCGCGTACCTCGTCGCTAGCATCCCCTTCCCGGCGTTCCTCAAAAGTCTTTGGGCGCCGTTTCGCTCATTCTTGACACTGAAAGAGGCGCAGGCCCTAAATGCGGATGAGGATCCAACTAGCGAGGACACCGACAGCAACGAGAAGCCGCCATTGTGGTTCACGCTCGTGCTCTCGATAACCGCGCTGCTCTCGACCGCCGCCTGGATTGTGGCAGGCGCGTACATTCTTGCCATCGATGACGGAAATGTCCAGCAAGGCCTCTGCGCGATCATTCTCTCATTAACTTGGCTCTACGCCGCCGTTAAACCGCTCGTCAAGCCTGTGACAACACCTCCTTACGACCTCTTCGCGCTTTTCATCGTCCACTTCGTCGGCGCCGTCCTACTGCTGGGTGGCGTATTCTTCGACCACCATGTCTATGGCGACGCTCTTCCCTCACGACTCATAGTCGCCGCATACGCCCTCAACCTTACTGCCGCATCCGTCCTCCTTATTGTTGTCTTCAGCCGACCGCTCGCCGCGCCGAGTTCGCGCGTAGCCAAAGACGACATCGGCCTTCATATCACGCCGGAAGACTACACGTCTTTGTGGGGCTGGACGAGTTTCAATTGGATCCAGCCGCTTATCACGCGCGGCACCCGCACGACGCTGAACGAGGATGATGTTTGGAATCTTAGCATTACTATGCAGGCTCGCCCCGTCTTCCGCAAGTTCGCCGACCTCAAGCAGTCGTCGCTGATGTGGAAAATATGGGCCGCCAATTCACTCGATATCATGTACGTTTTGGGCCTAAATTATTTGGATATACATTCTGAATATATTTTGATGCAGTCTCGACTTTGTCTTGACCTTCGTCTCCGTTCTCTTCAACTACTCTGGGCCATATTTCCTCAAGTGTGTTTTCCTTCTCTTTTGTCTCTCTTCTCACTTGCATAGCAACTCAACTCATTTTTAGGCGCATCATCGACGCGATCGACACTGGCTCCCCTGCTGCGCACACGCGGGCGTATCTTTTCGCCGCGCTTATGTTCGGCGCACAAGTACTCAAGGCTGAAGCCGACGTGCAACATCTCTGGTTCGGGCGTCGCGCGGCCGTACGAATCCGCTCGCAACTTATGAGCGCGATCTACGACAAGGCGCTCAAGCGCAGGGATTTCTCCGGTGTTGTGAACACGGATGCGAAAGATGCGAAGCTCGACGCTGATGAAGGGAATAAAACCAAGGGCGGGAAACGCGACAAGAAGGCGGAGAAGAAGGAGAAGGAGAGGAAGGAGAAGGCGGATGATCCGAAAGCAGGCGCAGACGTGGGCAAGATCGTCAATTTGATGGCTGGTGACGCGAATCGAGTACGATCATTTCTCGTCCTTTGGCACTTTTCTTGCTCATTTGCGATTCTTTATGAAGATTTCCATGCTCGTCTCCGGGATGTATTTCATCTACGGTGCTCCTTTCGGTAAATCCATCCGTCTATCCTTGTGGTTTCGTTTCTAAGCTGCTTGCAGAAATCGTCATCGCGTGTATATTTCTTTACCAGCTGCTCGGTTGGTCCGCCTTTGCTGGCTTCTTGGTGCTCTTCGCCGGATGGCCTCTTAACAGTTTCATCGCGAAGCGCGCAATTCGCATCCAGAAGGGCGTCCTCGCCTCGCGCGACAAACGCATGGGCGTGCTCAACGAGCTTATCGGCGCTGTACGTACACTCTTTTCACTATCTTGCGATCATTTACTTCTGCTCTCAATGATACTCACCAGCCGATTTTGTGTAGGTCAAATTCATCAAGTTCTTCGCGTGGGAGGACCGCTGGATTGCGCGTGCGCTCGAGGCACGTGCGAAGGAACTCAAATGGCTCGTCAAATATCGGGTCAATTCCGTGTTATTCCAGATCTTGTGGACAACAGCGCCGATCCTCGTCTCCGTCCTCTCATTCTTCACGTTCGTCGCACGGGGCAATGAATTGACTGTCGGAACAGCATTTACCGTGAGTTTCATCGCCTGCTTCTTGTTCCCGTGACCATACTGATTGTGGGCTCGTGTTCAGGCGATTGCACTTTTCAACATGATTCGGGCGCCGCTCAACGTCATTCCAACATGGATTGTGCAGATCTTGCAGGTACGAGTTCGTCAGAGTGCTATTGTGCGTAGATATTCAACAATGTCGAACAGACCCGCGTCGCGCTCCAGCGCATTGAGACTTTCCTCAACGAAGAAGAAGTTGACGAGCAGGTTTCCACCCTGAAACGTTCGAAGACGGGACCGTCGTCGCCTTCACACACCGAATTCGGGCTCAAAAACGCTTCTTTCAAGTGGAACGCTGTCGAGGCGTCTATCAAAGAGAACACCAAAGACATCGCGAAAGGGAATGGGAAGAAGCCATCAAACGGCGGCGCCGAAACGAGGGATGTGGATCGCGATGTAGAAGCGGGCGATGTCGATTCGGAGTCATCGAGCTTTTCGGAGACTGACCACCAGTTTGAGCTGCGCGACATTTCCGTCGTTTTTCCTGAGAAAGAGCTGAGTGTCATAACCGGCCCCACTGCGAGTGGGAAAACTGCGCTCCTGGTGAGCATGCTTTTGAATCTGCCTTCCTCTCATTTCTAATACAATCCTTTCCGCAGCTCGCGCTACTCGGCGAGATGATGCTCCTCCCTGGCGGGCAAATCCTTATGTCTAAGCAACCTGAAAAAGTCGACGAGAACGGGCTCGCACACGCGATCTCGTACGCTGCGCAGACGCCATGGCTTCAGCATCAGTCTATCAAGGAAAACATCGTCTTCGGGAGCCCCTTCGACGAGGCGCGTTACAACGCAGTCGTCGAGTGCTGCGCGCTGCGCCCAGACCTGAAAATCCTTGAAGACGGAGACGAGACCGAGATTGGCGCGCGCGGCGTGAGTCTGTCTGGTGGGCAGAAGGCGCGAGTCGCGCTCGCACGCGCTGTGTATGCGCGTACGAAGTATGTCCTGTTGGATGATCCTCTCAGTGCGGTTGTAAGTCCTATTTGCTTTCACTGAGTCGATCTCACACTCAAAACGAACGTATAATAATAGGATAGCCATACTTCGCGCTTCCTCTACGAGCGCTTGTTTCTTGGGCCTCTTATGAAAAACCGCACGGTCGTGAGTCTTGAATTTTGCACCTTACAAGTGCATGTATTAACTCTATCTTAACTCTAGGTTCTCGTGACGCACCACGTTGAGCTTGTCCTCCCCGGCTCGCAATATCTCGTGCGGATGCTTGACGGACGCGTCGATGTCCAAGGTAATGTCAAGGATCTGCGCGCTAGCGGCGTTCTTGACAGCATCACGATCGAATCCGCGGTCGAGACACACGAGGAGGAAGAGCAAAAAGAAGAGCAAGAAGAGCAGGCCGCCGAAGGCGTGGAAGACGCCAATCCAGTCGAAAGCGAGGGTGCTGCGCATGCTGTTACGGTTGCGAAGGGCAAGGCGAAGAAACCGCGCAAGCTTGTGAAGGATGAAGAGCGCGAGACGGGGAGTGTGAAATGGTCGATCTATAAGACGTACTTGAGGGCTTCGTGAGTGCTCCGTGCTTTCTTGTGGTCATATCGCCTTTATTGATGTAATGACCAGCTCATACTGGACCTGGGCAATCCTCGTCTTTCTGATCGTTCTCATCCAGGGCCTCAGCTTTACCGAGAAATTCTGGATCAAGGTTAGTGCATTAACCCCTACCAAAAGCTCGCAGCTGAAACTATACCTTCTTAGGTCTGGGGCGAAGCCTACGAAAAAGGCACTACGGTCCCGCTGACGCACATCTTCACTTCAAACGCGGCCATCGAACAACAGGCTCTTATGTCCGATGCCGTTTCACCGCACCATTTCGCGCACATTCATCAGGACTTTGGTACTTCAGGACTCGAAGATTACCTTCCTCCCGCACACGAAAAGCCTCTTTTCTATGTCGGCATCTATGCGCTTATCGGACTCATGACAGTGCTTGTGAGCGTTACATCCGTTGCCGCACAGTACACGGGTGCGCTGCGCGCTTCACGCCAACTGTTCAAGCAGCTCCTAACTGCAATCGTACGTGCGACGATGCGCTGGCACGACGTGACGCCGGCTGGGCGCATGCTGAATCGCTTCAGCAAGGATATCGAGACCGTCGATTCCTCGCTTGCCAGTTCGCTCCAGGCAGTGAATTCTTCCCTTGCGAGTTTCTTCTCGTCTATGGTCGTCGTCGTCGCCGTCTTCCCTCCGTTCGTCTTTCCCGCTGCGTTCATAGGGTACTTCTACTACCTACTCGCGATCGGGTACCTTAACACCGGGCGCGACCTGCGACGCATGGAATCGACAACACGCTCACCGATATTTTCTGGTTTTGGAGAGCTTCTCGAAGGCATCGTGACCGTACGCGCGTTCTCGGCCGAGCCGCGATTTATGAACGGACTTTACACGAAAATCGACCTGACGCTAGGGATGTGGTATTCGTTCTGGATGATAAATCGCTGGCTGCTCCTCCGTTTCGACTAGCCTTGGCGCGCTAGCGGTGTTTACAACCACGCTTTTTGCGCTATCAGTCGATGCGTCCTCGAAAGCAGGTTGGGCTGGATGGGCCGCATTGTGCATCACGAGCGCGATGGCATTCACAAACAATATCTACTGGGCATGTCGCTTCTGGACGCAACTCGAGCTCGACCTAAACTCTGTCGAGCGTGTCGTCGAATATCTCGATCTTCCTCAAGAGCCTCCGACAGTCATTGAGAATTCCCGTCCGCCCGCGCATTGGCCTTCAAGTACCGGGCCAAACGCAGATACGCTTCTGCAAGTCAAGGATCTTGAAGTACGCTACGCTCCCGACCTGCCGGCGGTCCTGCACGGAGTTTCGTTCTCGCTGAAGGCGCGGGAGCGTATTGGTCTCCTCGGGCGCACGGGCAGCGGCAAGAGTACGCTGGCGATGAGTATCCTGCGTTTCGTAAATCCGACGAAAGGCCAGATCCTGATCGACGGTATCGACATTACGTCGATCGGCATTCACGACCTCCGCTCACGTCTTACTTTCATCCCTCAGGATGCAGCACTCTTTTCCGGAACGCTTCGTGACAACCTAGATCCATTCGGAGATTATAGCGATCTGGAATGTCTGGACGCGCTATACCGCGTGCAAATGATCACCGAGAGCTCGTACGCGTCTCAGCGCTCATCACGCGCCCCGTCAGTGCACAAGGTTGTTCGTGAAGAGACCGATACAACTGTCGTCGGACCTGCACCTGCTGACGCATCTGGCTCCGGTTCAAGTTCACCGTCGCGGGCCCCATCTGAAGTCCACCACTGTTGCAGATAATGACGCAGCTGGCAAAAGCGCTGGTACCACGAAAATCTCACTGGACACCGAAGTAAGCGCGGGCGGGCTAAACTTTAGCTCTGGACAGCGACAGTTGATTGCGATGGCACGCGCTTTGCTGAGGCAGAGCGCCATGATCGTGCTGGACGAGGCAACGAGCAGCATCGACTTCGCGACAGATGCGAAAATTCAGAAAACGATACGGGAGGAGTTTGGCGCGTCGTTATTGCTCACGAGTAAGTCGCGTGCCTTTTTGTGTTTGAGGACTATTTTGTTGAATGTATTTGCTTTATAGTTGCGCATCGTCTTCGTACAGTCATCGACTACGATCGATTGATCGTGCTCGATGCCGGACACATTGCCGAGTTCGATACGCCCCACAACCTGATCCAGCGGGAGGGCGGAATCTTCCGCGGTATGTGCTTGAAAAGTGGGAGCTTCTCCGAGTTAGAGGAAGCTGCGAAGGTGAAGGCGGAGCAAGATGCTGCTGGCGCCGCTGCTGGAGCTACATGATGTGTTTATACGTTTACTAGTGAGTTTTCTTCACGCGGTTTATTCTTCTTCCTCGTTCTGACTGCCATCACCAGGACCTGACTTCCCTTCTCGTGGTTTCCTATACCGTCTGTCTTCTCTATTTCGTAGATAACTACTTGGACAATCTGTCGCGCTACATAGGTTTTTTGTTTGATTACATTTTGCGGGAGCATGGGCATTGTACTGTACATTTCTCAAAGTCAGTTACTCAATGACATTAGACCTTGATTTCACTTCTTTGGAGGAATATCGATAGTGATTAAAGACAAATGCAAAGCTTGAGCATATATTGCTAGACTGCTGGCATCCTCTTTTAGAAAGGTGTCGGAAATCAGCATGTACGTACAGACAGAAGGATAGTCAGACGGCGTGAATGAAATAGGATAAAACATTCTCGCATAGATGTGTAGAATGTGAATTCGTATACAGAATCAGCTTGATGCTTCTATATTTCTGATAGTAATATGACAAGGCGAGACCGGAAGCCGAAGTGCCGGCGGGATTCACGTAGGTTAAACTACAATGGGTCTGATCAGTGATCAGGAACAGCTTCTCTGTCTGCAAATAAGTCTCACGATCAATCTTTGAGTCTTCGCGTCGACAACTGATCGTTTTTCTGATTCTGTTACTAGACATGAAAAAGACTACAGGATATGGCATCGATGATGGGCGCGCCCGACGTCTTTACCGTGAATTTGAACTTCGTAAGAGTTTTGCCTCCTAACCAACTCTCGTAGACGTCTTTCGTATTGCGATAAAAGACGTCCAGCTCGCTTGTCTGCCAGTCATCTTAGATCATGCTCAGCCACATTGGCGAAGCTGGCACATCCATATAATGTTTGTGGATTGTTTCTTCAAGAAAAACAAAATATTGCTCGCCCAGTTAGACCATTTTCGCCGCAGCGTGCGCGGAAGCGATCCGAGCAGAATGGGGCTATTGAATGGAGTCGGCCGCGGCCTGTACCCCATTTGATACGGGGACGAGCTCCTCTAGCGACGTAACTAAGCACCCATCAGACTTGTAGCAATGCAGCCGGATCAAAGATCTGCATCAAATCCGGTGGCGACTTAAAGTCAAAATCCCTTCCGCTTCCTAAGTATCGTTTTTGGCAGATCCCTCCAACCGATGCCGCCTGCTGCAAAAGATGTTATCGACGCGTCGAGCCTTGAGCTCCGCAGAGTACGCGATCGCGAGCTCGAGCTCAAAAGGATGCGGGGGAAAATCTCATGTGCAGAGTGTCACAGGTGCTTACTTGTCTTTCGTAGTTGAGTTATGTGCTAACCGTATCTAGGTTGAAACTGAAGTGCGATAAAAAGGTCAGAAACCGTCATCTATGCAACAAAGAGCGTATTATCGACTAACAATGACAGGTGCCATGTTCGTCTTGCACCCGGCGGGGATGCTTAGCCACTTGCCCAACAGGTAATTATGTGTTTTTGCAGTCTCACTTCCCGTCATGATCTGGTCTCTGCAGGGTTTGTCCCGGCCAGCACTCCAGCCACGCGTCTCGTCCTCGCGTCTTCTACGCCAGACACCGAGCGCGACCAGCGCAAGCTCGTTTCCATGAGCGAGCGCATCCGAGCGCTCGAGGACGCGCTTCAGGTTGAAAGCGCCGCCAGTTCCCGTGGCCTCGCATCTCACCCACTTCTCGCCCCAGAGCTCCTCACGATCAAGCAGGGCGTCGCGCCTCAGCCCGTGGATGAGGAAGAGCAGGGAATATGTGACGCGTTCGGAACATTGTCAGTGAGCGAGGGAACGTCGATGCGTTTCCTGGGCGCGTCGGCAACGGAGGTATGCAGTTGCTTTACTGCTCCGTTCTTTTTCTGACCAATCTTTCTTTCCAGCAATCATTTCTCATGGTGACTTTCGCTCCTCATCCGCCCAAGTTTCGCCTCACCTTGTATCTTTTCTCAGGAACTTTTCGATTCGCACAATCCGGTTAGTCACAAGAGGTTTAGTTTTCCTCCCTGGCTTGCGCAGACAAGCACTCTGTGGCCGTTGGCGCCGTTGCACCTTCCGCGCGAGACGCTCATCGAGCAGATCATCGCGCAACTCCCGCCGCTAGAACGAGCGACCGCGCTATACGAGGCTTATTTCACCATTCTTTCCTGGTCGGTCACACCCGTTGACCGGCAGCAGGTCGTCTGCGAGCTCGTGCCCCTTTTCTATCACCAGCATCATCCCACAACGGACTGCTTGCACGATCTCACCCTGCTCCTAGCTATCTTCGCCTGCGGCGCAGCTGCGGACCTCACCCAGCCGCCGTGCAACCCAGAAGCGGAGAGGTATAGCGAACTCGCACGTGCCACGCTATCTCTGGACGGCCTCTTTCATATCGGGGCGTCACTTTCTGGCACGCAAGCCATCATTCTCCTCGGATTATATGAGGTTTATGCTGCGCATAGCGAAGGTTTCGACACAGCGCAGGAGGCAGCCTGGAAGCTCATCTCCCTCGGTCTTACTCTCGCCTCGAGTGTGAGTGCATGCTAACTTTACCTATCGGTGTCGATTCTTACTCGTTTTGACTTAGATCGGGCTGCGTAAGTCTTACTGCACTCTAAGATAATGTCCTTTCTGAGGAACGCTGTATGTTGATTTCTCTGCAGATCGTGATCCTGTACCCTGGAAGCTCGGACCGGACATGGTCCAACGCCGACGAAGCACATTCTGGGAGATCTATTTGATCGACCACTTTCAGGTAGTTACCTGACTCTTATTGCGAAGTGACTTCGTCTTGCCCGATTCTTATTGGCCTAATATGCTTTATTTCAGAGTCTAGATACCGGGCGGCCCCCAGTGTTTCCCGCAAGCGTAGTCGACTGTGAATTCCCGATAGACGACCGCGCCATCATCGACGAAAATGGGAATATAATCCAGAGCGGTGCGTTCTCAACGAAATATAAAAATACTAATTCCTCCTGATCTATTACGGGCAGTCCGGTACTGGCGCTACCGGTTCGGGCGGGACGTTCTACCTCACCTGACCGAAAAACTCTGCACTGCGCGCCCCCTGCGCTACTCCGAGATCCTTGAGCTCGACCGACGTGTGGGCGACTTCGACACGGTCCCGCTCACGCGGCCTTCAATGCAGGACGTTCCCAAGCCCAACTTCATCCCGCGAAACAACTTTCTCCATCCGTTGGTTACGGTATGGTACAAAGACACGTGTGCGTCGCTGTATTTTACTATTTGTCTTCTTAGACTAAAATCTGGCTCGTGTCTTCACACTATCGTGTACGTATTAGCCCTGCTGCATATACATCGTAATTTCTTCGCGCGAGCGATGCTTGAATCTCCGTGCGACCCGCTGCACAGCCCGTTCGCGCGATCGTTCCTCGCCACGTACTGCAGCGCGACACGCATACTTGAGATAATTCGCAATCACTATGACCGTCTCCAACTCGTGTTTCTCCGCGTATGGGATATCTGGACACTTGCGGTGACATGTGCAGTACGTTTTATTCTCCCTCTTCCAGGGTCTTTGAAAGTGTGTTGACGAATATTGCTCCTGCATAGGTCGTTGTAGGCTCTGTTGTCGCTCGCGGAGCGATGATCAGCTTTGCGTCGTCCGCGTTCGTTGAGCTCGAACTTACAATTACGCTCTTCGAGCAGACAACAGCTCATCCTGTTGCAAAACGATGCTTGGTATGTCTCCCTCCTTTCCGCCGTAGCTGCCTATTCTTATTTTTTTTTTCGATCCTTTTATAACAGCCATTCCTTCTGCGGATACACGGAAAGGCGCAACACGCGCTTTACAAGTCTCACATATCCAATTCTTCTCAGCCCGGAGTCGAGGGCAGCGCCGAACCTGAGACAGAAGTGGAACCAAAGTCGACACCTCCATCGACCATACGCAATTCCCTCGGCACAGCCTGAGCGTGCCAGTTACCCGATACGACGCCGATTCATATGACGGGGCGGGCGCAGAGCTGCACATCCTACGCGGAACAACACGGGTCGTCGAGCAACGCAACTCAAGCGCGCGGACATACATGTCTTCTCCTTCAGCTTCTACGTCGTCGCTCTCGAGCGAAGCTTCGCCGGAGAGCTCGTCATCGGCATCTGGGCTTGATTCTAGGTCTACATCTACTTCCGAGCCTTCTTCGAGGAACATTAGGGCAATGGCAAATACTCGAGAGCGGCCAGGTAGGGGCTCGAGTGTGAGGGCAGGCCAAATTTCGGACACGCCTTCAAGCTCCCTTGTTCAAGTACCCGTGACTACCGGGGCCGGCAGAGATACTTATAGGGGTTTCACGGGGTACGAGGGAGCGGCTCAAGCATACAACCAGACCGAGGCCTGGACCTATGGGCGTGCCTCGAGCTCTAGCTTTCCAGATGCTGAGATGGACTGTGACACAGACTTTGTCGGCCGAGCTGGAGCAGAAACGTGCGAACGCCATGCAATTTGCGTCGCACCCGCAGTTCCAGCAACAGCAGCAGTGGTCAGACACAACATGCATGATTCAAGGACCATGCGCAGAGTGCCCTCCGTCCCATCCATCCTTTGACGGTCCCAGTTCCAGCTTCGTTTCGACTGGCGACAGGAACTTAGGCATGGGCTTCGACCATACCTACCCTGACCGGGAGATATCCACGTTTATGGACCCCGCGTTGGACACGCTTACGGCGCTCCGTGATTCGTCTGCTCCTATAATCTACCGCGACCAGGTGGCGCACAGTCAACGCGAGGGCAAGGTTACGGATGCTGCGTCTGCGGAGGCGTGGCACGTGTTTATGCAACAATCTGGATTCCTCGATCGCGGTTCCAAATACAATTCTGACATAGCCTCTCTGGCTGGGAGGGCGCTTCGTTTGGCTAACCACATATACTCGATGTTTTTAAATGTTTTCTGGTCGTGCGTCTCGTTTTTTTATTCGATAGACAGAAGTGTATATATCAATGTGCCTTTTAATGTGTTGTATATGATCGTAGTTCTAACACTGACATACTTTCGTTTTCTATCTCATCATAGTTTTCAGCTTATTCACAGACCTAAAGTTGCAGGAAATGCGATTCATTAAAAACATGGATCTACATACTTTAGTTCTCGATTCGTTTACTATGTATGTGGTTTATATGGACTCGTCACTTCTCGAATGTGCCGTTGTCGTCTGGAACCCAGTATTCTTCTAAATGCTTATCCTGAAGGGTTTTGACATGTTTGTCAAACTTGGTTGCTGTATTTTTTGCAACCCATCCTTTGGCTACGATGTGATCCAGTACGGTTTTGGTCCACTTCAAACATCCAGAACCATATTCATCAGGCACATATTGATGAAGCTTTTCATCTCTGATCAGATTGACAACATCCCCGACTTTGATCTTCCTCTCTTTGGCCTTCAGAACTTTAGCTTCAAATCTACATTCCTCCTTCGCTTTAGGGGAGAAAACATCATTTCTTGGTGTTACACTATAATAACGAAGTATTTATTTACTTATATTCAATGATGCGAAAATCCAAAACACGTACGAGACTTTGAAGATATATGCTCCTTGTTTTTTCGGATGTTTAAGCTTGTAAGTATCAAAGACCACGCACGACTTCTTTGTCTTTGTCGCCTCTCCTTGCTCATCTTCTGCAACAACACCCGTATAAACAGCACGTAGAGACCAATGCATCAAAAATAAGTTTTCAATGGGTTTTCCTTCTGCATCTTTCTTTTTGATTTTCGTTTGTGGAATGCAAGCAATTGCGAACTCCTCGACGAACAAGGCGTAGAATTTTTCGCGATACTATTCTTTACCTTCATAAACAATTTCATAGTAAGAACCATCGGATTTTTTGCTTGGAGTAGAAACATTTGACCCTCTGCTTCCAGCTGATCCCTTACTACTTGCATTTGAGTGGCCGCTTGGGCTTGCATTTCGAGACTGATTTATATGTCAGTAATATTATTCGCAGCCGGGTGTGAGGGGTCAAGTACCATTATACGCTGTCTTTAAAATATGAGAGTTTGTGCTGCTTTTCTCTGGGTGTGTGATTTGTATCTGCGAGTTTCTTGTCTGTGCTTTTCTGAAGGACAACTCTTCCGCTCTGCTCGCTTTGTACAGCACTGAAAAAGTATTTATTTGTGTTCTAGAGCTGAGATAATTCACGAGAATATCACCGATGCAAACTTAGCATAGAAGTTTTCAAATGCCGTGCCACCAGCAGATATTCGACCGGTGCCATGAATGACTGTTTCACTGAACGGCGTGCAAACGGTTTGAAAATCCTACTGCTATTCATCGGCCTTGTTACTTATTTAGAAAAACGACGGGCTGTATGCATTTGACAACAGACTAATACCTTTGCTAGCTGGAAACGCGCTTATGAATACACTCCATGGACTTAGATTATACAGGAAATTCCATGGATCTGCGGGAAGATAAATCGTATCAGCTTTCTCAGACTTAGTTGGGTAACAAGGACACATCAAATCTGCAATAATTGAAGAAAAACCATGAGAGAAGAGCACAAGTTTATGCCAAGGTATATTAGCAAAAAAACTTGTCAAACGAGATAATGACTACACGTACTATTTGAATATATGCGTCAAATGTTTTCGGAGTAGGTGCGACCCCGTGAGGTACCCGAACTTGCAGGCAGTGCTTCTCTGCGCTTTGCACTTGAATAGTTACAAATACCGTGATCAAAGTGTATAGTTGCTCAAACTAGTGAAAATGCATATTCCAAATGGCTAATGGTATTTCAGATATGTCTACTTTGCGCCGAATATATATATGCATGAGTGACGGAGAAGCGGAGACGGCGGCGCAAGATTTCAAATTGACCAGAGTATCTGCACAAACACCGTAAATTGAGCCGCATCGCATACCGGCAAATTTTGCAGACTATTGCGCCGAGATTACAGTTGAACCGTTTGCGTCCATTGTTTTGCGCAAAGTGATGTGACCATCCGACAAGCATCAGCTACGTGCAGCTACACTCAGAGTGAGAAGAAAGACCATATAGTCGGCGTACCAGTTGGATGATCCGGCGTCCTCGCGCGAGGCATTTATGTGGAGGACAGAATTGGCAGGCCCTGCATTGTAAATCCCAGAAATTGCGAATGTCTACCAGTTGACCCGAGTAGCACTCGAGATGTATAACCGAGAGTAATGAATCTATAGCAGTAACCCAGAACAGCTGCAAGTGCAAACCCGAAGACAGGGTGGTAGTACTCGACGAAGTCATCTGAATTTGGGAAGAACATCGTAGTCTGTAGAGGATTGTTCACATGGGGCGGGAAGCAAAGCTGTCGGGATTCAAGAGCATTCGTGGCGAAGGTCGCGGCTGGCCTCGTTCGGAGTATTCTCTGCAATTGGGTGAGCCGAAGGACTTGCGCGCTTCCGGCGAAGAGGTAGAACAACGGTCGGCGAGAGCAGGCGCAGGCTTTTCGTTTCTGTCCACCTCGAACACGCGCGCCATAATTTTCAGCTCTCCATCACTATCCACCCTCCTTTCTCCACCCTTAGTGCAGTATCGTCTGGCCTAACCTCGTACTCTTTTGATCTTGGCATCACAATCCAACATTCAAAAAATCTCAGTTGCGTTTAAACTTCTATGTAAACTTCATGTTGCAGGATCGAATAGACGCGGACATACTGTAGTGTACATGTGCCTTTTAACCCTCCCGATGTTCTCGCATGGCAAAGGATATTGAGCGCGTAGAGGAAGGAACAACATGCACGCACCAAACTATCATTGAGGCCGCGGCGCGCCACTGTAGGCCCTTCGAGATGACGCTCCGTAGCCCTGCATTCAGTAGGTGATTTGGATTCGGAAAGTATGCACGAACAGTTCAACTCGACTTAGTGGTGGATAAGACGGTACGTATACCCCTTACAAATGCTTCCGCACGTTCAGGCCGGCCGACGCGGAAGACACACAGATCCTCTCGAAGAAGTGGGCTTGCCTGTGTCGTCGTTGATGCTCCAAGAACGCTTGTTGGCGGAATGTCTTTCCTGCGCGAAACTTAGAGACATCCGCAAAGATGAGACACTCACCTGTCGCTCAATGAGGACTCTGACAGTATTCCCGCACACATTCTGGACAAGAGTTTATGTCCAAGGCTTCTGCGACGACGCGGAAGGGCCGTCCCTCGACGCCTCTGACAGCTATCTCAGTTTCGGAGCCGCAGAGCACGGGGCGGAAGTTGAAGGCGGCGTGGCGAGCGATGTCCATGGTGTCCGCAAAGTTACGATCGGTCTCGTTAATGATGTCGTATGGGCCACAGAAGAGGATAGTCGAACTCGATGAGGAACGCGAAGTATTCTCGCCAGGTGTGGGCGCGGAAGAGGGGCGGGCGTGCGCCGTGGACGGATCATAGCGAACATGATGACGTCAGCATGTCGGCACGGCTCGCCAAATCTGTGTTTGGAGCTGAGGTCATCCCTTCGTCCGTGAATGCTTCCCGACCACAATGATATCGTTGTTAACGCTGAACGGTCTCCAGCAGAGGTGTGCGCCAGCTCCTGCTTCTCCAATGACAGTCCTACAGTGACTCACATATGTATTGCACAGCCACGCCCATTTTCGATTCTGCCGGTGTTGCACAACAACGAAGCAAAACATTTTACTTTTTTCTGCTGTATGCTATAGTGTACCTAGTCAGTATATACTGCATAAAATTTCAAGTGAATTGGTGCAGCCGTTTTAAAGAAATACTGCACGCAAGTCGGAGGTGGCTGTGCAGTACTTTTGATGCTGGTCGGTATCCGGCCTTGCTGGCTCTCCCAAAAATCAACATCTAAACCAACCTTCTCTGAAATTTGGGATATGATAAAGCATCCATTATGCCTTTCAACTGTGCCAATTTCTCATATATTTCTGCTCTCTAATTTGTCTGGGTAGTCCTACCTATTCAGGGTATCCTTTCTGATATGGTTCCCCCGCACTGTGATTTCAAATCTGAGTGAAATGCCACCAAAACTGGCATACAATATCATGTTTGGAGTAGAAACATGGATGCACAGTTGTGGGGAGATTTAGCAGCTTTGTTTTGGAGTTACTTACAACTCTTACTGAAAAATTGATGGGTTTGGCTTGGATTTTCATTTTTAATGGATTTTCTGGTGAAAACTAGCAAAATTAATTCTACCTTAAGTTGCTTCTGGGGTAGTCCTAAGGCTATAGCAATGGTATAGCACAAGTAGAAGTGCATCCCCATCTTCAATCCCTCCGAGGAATGGGGGAAATCTGTTCCATGTGATCATCCAATTATATGCATATATTAGTTGTGATTTCTGATACACCAGTTCAGTATGTTTACCATATAAGCTCACTATTTTATCATATTTAGTTCATTAATAGATTCTAATCAGTTTTTTCCTCTAGAAATCCCATGCTTTTTTAGAACTCAGTTACTATTCATTGTGACGATTACATGGAACAGATTTCCCCCATTCCTCGGAGGGATTGAAGATGGGGATGCACTTCTACTTGTGCTATACCATTGCTATAGCCTTAGGACTACCCCAGAAGCAACTTAAGGTAGAATTAATTTTGCTAGTTTTCACCAGAAAATCCATTAAAAATGAAAATCCAAGCCAAACCCATCAATTTTTCAGTAAGAGTTGTAAGTAACTCCAAAACAAAGCTGCTAAATCTCCCCACAACTGTGCATCCATGTTTCTACTCCAAACATGATATTGTATGCCAGTTTTGGTGGCATTTCACTCAGATTTGAAATCACAGTGCGGGGGAACCATATCAGAAAGGATACCCTGAATAGGTAGGACTACCCAGACAAATTAGAGAGCAGAAATATATGAGAAATTGGCACAGTTGAAAGGCATAATGGATGCTTTATCATATCCCAAATTTCAGAGAAGGTTGGTTTAGATGTTGATTTTTGGGAGAGCCAGCAAGGCCGGATACCGACCAGCATCAAAAGTACTGCACAGCCACCTCCGACTTGCGTGCAGTATTTCTTTAAAACGGCTGCACCAATTCACTTGAAATTTTATGCAGTATATACTGACTAGGTACACTATAGCATACAGCAGAAAAAAGTAAAATGTTTTGCTTCGTTGTTGTGCAACACCGGCAGAATCGAAAATGGGTGTGGCTGTGCAATACATATGTGAGTCACTGTAGGTGCAGCTCTTCAATGTCATACTCTTTTTTTGTAATTTTCCCAACAGGATTGCATATCTCCTCAACTCTCCAACACTGCATCCCCGCCAACGCTTCTGTATTCAAACGATATAAGCTCTCAGCCGTCAGCCTCGTGTACAAGCTCTCACACGATAGCCTTCTCTCATCATCTCTGGTCTCTATCGCACCGCGACTTCGAATATGCGTATGTGGTCTATGCTATATTGTGTCTCTTCTCGCGTCGTGTGTCGACTACTGTCCGTTGTTCACATACTACTTGCTACTGGATATTTCATTCAGCGTACAGCCTGATGCTTCGTAAGCACAACCGGTTTGAGTACAGCATTCCCCAATACCATCGCGACGATCAAAATGCCCCCAAGCAGTGCAGGCTCGTTCCCATTGCCAACTTGGAGAATCTAGGGCGCCTGATAGCACTCCCTTGAAAATAGACTGAATGCACTCTTGAACTCCCCTATTGGAAGCAAAGCAAGGCACTTCTGCCATCGTTCACGTAAAGATAATATGCCAGAAGACTCTGGATCTGCTCTACGAAGCTGGCACATTCTCACTCTACTATGCTCGCCCTATAAAGACTCCCCATCTATGTGAAATTGAGTGTCGAGCCACTACCATCACCCTTGCGCCTAACATCATTTGTTTTGCTCACTCGTAGTTGGTTCATTGACTTGAGTGTAGTTTAAAACCAATGATCCTAGGCGCAGGGGTGCTGGATGGCTCTCCTGGCTCCTCATTGCATCTCCGTACGTCATGCAACGAAGAGCCCCAAGTCACCCCCTCTATCTAGAGCTGAACAGTTCTATGATGGACCTCGATCAGTATATGAACCTATATATGGACTCACTTTCATGCACTAATATCGGGCGGATCTCTCTAGATTGATCCGATTTATTTATACATCTCATTCTCAGTCTCAGGTTTGGTGCTTGGGTTCCTTGGCCAGCGTCTCGAGGTGTGGATGAGTGCGCTCGCGACGCAGTTCGGCTTTGGGCCTCATGCAACTACACATAAATTCTTATACATCCAGGGGATGACAGAGAGGACCTCTCGCTCAACTTATATAAAATCCAGGGAATGCTGGGCAGCGAGACAGGAGACGTGCATCTGGCGCAAATGCAAGAGATTGCTGACTCTCTTCCTATACTTACCCTGTTGTCTTTCCGATCTCATGCTGCAACTCGTAGAGCTAGTGCCAACTTACGCATTTGTGGTCTCTCGATTGCGGAGACATACCTGCCCTGCTTCTGCGACATCATCTGCTTGCTTAGAGATTCTGCCCATACAGGAGGCCGAGGAACGTTGGTTGAGCTACATATGAAACAGGATGGTGAACTCACAGTAATTGTATTGTCCTCATTCCTGCGTGCAGAATTTTGTGATCAGGCATAGTCAACTTAGAATATGCACTTGAACTGTGTGATCGGAGGACGTGCACTGCGCACACTCCTTTGACGCGATTGCTGATTACACATGGATGCACATTTATGGAGTCCACCTGTATGGTGGACAGAGAAAGTTGTTTCGCTCTGGGTGCGTAATGGGGTACTATAAGTCTGTAGCCTGATGCTTTGTAGATTGTTACAGAGCAATTCCATATATAAATGTACTACAAGAACGGCTAGTTACGTGTCTACTGGAAACTAAATTGGGCTGAAAGACACCCTTCAGTCAAAATGCTGGATGATGAGACTGTCCTTTGACAGGAAGCTAAGAGCTCCACTGTAGAAGTCTAAATTCATATAGTAAGTGGCTGGTCTGAAATTGTGCAACACCAGCTTTTCCCCATCAGAGAAAGTAGCAAGCGCCCATGTAGGAAATGGCTGAGAGGAATAACGAATCAATGTTGAGGCGGCTTGTGATTGTGGTATCCTCAAGCCATATGGACCATTCTGGGGTTCCAAGGCTGGCTTCAAGCTCTTGAGGCATTTGAGTTGTGGAAAGCCATTGTATAAGAGTGGAGTCTTCAAGACAAAAGAATCCACATAAAATGCTTGACCAGAGGTTTCTGTTGCAACCTGAGACACTGTGATATTGATTCCCCTTGATTTCCTTTCAGCTTCAGACTTCCAGTGAAACGTACAAACAGATGCCTTAATCTGATAACAAATCCAGTCAGGGTTAGATGATGGCACAGGGCATCTGACATGTGGAATGTCATCAAGTGTCAGCTCCTTTGGTGTCTGGGTGGCACTGGGCAGAATGTTGTGTATGGATGAAAGCAAAATGGCTACAACTGATTTGATTCCAGACTCGTCCTGTACGCAGATGAGATAGTTGTCTACCAAATCGACACTGCAAAAATTACTCTGAGCAGAAACACATTGGTCAATTTCAATTCCCTTTCATCAGATAGATATACATACTCCACGGATTACGACTGAGCGTTTTTCCTTCCAGAATGTCAGGAGAAGTTGTCCAAAATTGTTGACTGCCAATACATCACCACTAAGCTTTACATGTACAGGCGATGCATCTAGGTCTTGAAAAATATTTGTCTCGACATCGTAACGCGGTCTAGGAGGCTTCGTGTGGGGTGAAATCTGGGTTATTTTGAGAACTGTTGGTCTAATAAGGGATCAGTATGGTATTTCAGTTCCCATGTTCTGTAGATGTTGCATTTCTTACCCTGTTACAATGTTGCCCATTTGAGGATTCGGAGGACTGCTCTCCGTGAGCACACGCACGTCTCCATTTGCCTGCATGTCATAATCAAAGCGTCTCACTTCAAGCCCGTCTGATTGGTGTGTCCAGATACACTTGCCACCGGGCACATTGAAGCACTGCAAGAACGACGGTTGGAACCTTGGCCCAAGCCTCGGCATCCAACGTATCAGCAAGAGTGCACCACCAGGGAGCAGTTCCGGACAATTCTCTCTCAGACCCGAGTCTGGAGGGCAAATGGGTCCTGTGATCTCTCGCGTAGGTCGCAGCGGGGCGGGACCGGTGCAGTTGAGATGCCGCCGGTGTGCACGTATGACAAGGGTGCGCAGTTCGGGCACGGTGAGCGTGCTGATGGGAATGTGGCGAGGTAGATTGGGTGCTTCATCCTGCTCCAGTGCACGGAGGCGAAGTAGCCAGAAGGCTTTGTCATAAATGATGTAGCGGAAAAACTTGCATGTCTGAAACAGATGTAAATACTATTGAGCTGGGCAAACGTATCACAAGCACGCACAAGTTCGAGACGCAGGACTTCCATATAACCACAAAACAGGAAAATCTTGGTCCAGACTTCATCTGAGACCCTAAAAACAGTGGAGGACATTTCTGAACGGCTTAACCGCTGACCTGGGGTATTGGTGATGATTTCTGAATGGTCTGATTGACGGTCTGGGACTTCAGACGTTGCCGGATTGCTGGGAAGCTGAGGCACACGGCGTTTGGGAGTGAATTTGCGGAGAAACGCGCACGGTTGAAACAGACAGACAAATAATTAGTTATATTGAGATGCCATTCAGCTGGGCAAACATAGGAAGCGAACACTAACTCTGGCAGGCATTGCTGAATGGTTGAATGGCCAAATCCCACAGCAGGATGCATGCCTTTATATGCCTCGCGCAGTTTGCGCAAGGCTCGCAACCAGAAACCGCGATGGTTACTAGTCCGTACAAGACGGCAACGAGCTATGTTTGCTCGGTGCAGAAAGCAAAGCTGTCGGGATTCAAGAGCATTGAGGCTGGCCTCGTTCGGAGTATTCTCTGCAATTGGATGAACCAAAGGAGTTGCACGCTACGAGTGGAGAGACTGAACAACAGATGTCGAGAACAGGCACGGGCACTTCGTTCTTGTCCACCTTGAACGCACGCGCCATAATTCTCAGCTATCCACCCTTCTCTCTTCGCTTCTAGGTCAGTACCTTCTGGACTATCCTCGTACACTTCTGATCTTTGCAACAAAATCCAACATTGAAAAACTCTCAGTTGCACTTAAACTTCTATGTAAACTTCGTGTTGCAGAATCGAATAGACGAAGACATAATGTAATGCAAATATGCCCTTAAGCCTTCCCAGTGTTCTCGTAGAGCCTTACGGCGAAGTATCCTGAGTACGTAGAAGAAATAACAACATGCACGCACCAAACTCTTATTGAGGCCGCGCCGCTGCAGGCCCTTTGCTATGACACACCGTGGCCCTACATCCAGCCGGGGACTTGCATTCCGAGAGTACGCGCGAACAGATTAATTCGACTTAGTGGTTGGAGAGAAGGCGGTACGCGTACTCCGTGCAAATGCTTCCGCACAGTTAGGCCCGTCGATGTGGAAGAAACGCTGATTCTCTCGAAGGAGCGGGCTGGCCTGTGTCGTCGTTGACGCTCTACTAACGTTCGCTGGCAGTGTGTCTTGCCTGCGCGAAACTTATAAGAGGCGTCCGCAAACACGAGAAAATAAAGTAGACTCACCTGTCCCTTAATGAGGACTCTGAAAGTGTTCCCACCCGCATTCTGGACACGGGATTGTGTCTAAGGCTTTCTCGACAACGCGTAAGGGCCGAGCCTTGACGCCTCTGACAGCTATCTCAGTTCCGGGGCCGCAGAGTACAAGACGGAGGTTGAAGACGGCATGGCGACGGCCATGGCGTCCGCAAAATTACGATCAATTTCGTCAAGCATGTCGTACGAGCCGCGGAAGGATAGTCGAGCTCGACGAGGAACGCGAAGTATCCTCGCCAGGTGAGGACGCGTGGCACGCAAGGTAGACGAGGCTAGCGGAAGAGGGGAAACAGTAGCGGGTGTGCGCGCGTTCCGGCGCTGCAACCCGTGGACGGCGTGACTTAGCGAACGTGATGACTCAGCGTGCCGCAACGTCGGCTCAGCCAGCCGTGGAGGTGCGCGCCACTCCTGCTCCTCTCCTCCAGGTGGTTTCCTCGCTACACTTTCTCTCAACTCTGTTATATTCTGCCGACGCGACACATCTGTCTATATTGTCTGATACTGTCTGTCTCTGAGCCTTATGTGCGCGCTCTCACACGATAAGCCTTCTTTCCTTCTGTCCTGTCCTGTCGCGTATTTGACTGGTGTCTTTCCCTCACCGTGTGTCAGCAGCTGTCCGATGATCACATACTACTTGAACTCGAGTCTTAAATTCGACTGTACAGCCTTGTCCTCCGTGAGCACAGGCCTGTGAAACACCGCCTCCCCAATACCTCTCTGCCTTCCTTTCAAGGCGCATGTGCAGATCTTGCAGAGTTGGCGATCAAAGCGATGCTAAGCACTGCTGCCGTTTTCTTGCTAATTCAAAAACCCAGGATCCAGACGAGCTTGCTCGTTTGAGGTCAGGCTGTCTTTATACCCTATTAGAAGCGAAGCAAGGTTCGTCCACCATTCTCTTTGGAAAGCTAATATGTTGGAAGCCTCCGTATCTGCAAGGCTGTGATCAAAAGCCAGAGTCTGGATCTGCGAACCCGGCACGTCCTGGGCACGTGTGCCATCCGTGTCGTATAAAGTCTGAGCATCTGTACGCTATCGAACCCCAAGGCCGCGCTGGCACGCCTGCTCCCGCCGTCATCGGTCAACTTATAGCCGGCTCAGTCGGCTATAAGCGCTGATGATGGCGGGCGCAGGCATGTCGGAAGACTAGATCAAATGCGCGAAAAACAAGTCCTCTCCAATATGCTCCTGGCACGGGTCCAGGAGCATATTGGAGAGGACTTGTTTTTCGCGCATTTGATCTAGTCCAATCCTAAAATGGATCTCGACCGGTATATACACATACTATATCGGCTCACCTCCACGCGCTAATCCACGGTGTATCTCTCTAGACCAAACCAACTGCTCGACCCTCTCCGTCCTGAATCACATATCAGTATTGACTCGTGGTCGACCTGGTCCCACGACATGGCCTCGAACCTGCCCGGCCCTGGGCGAAACCTCGGTCTAATGTTCACTTTTCTCGGCAAGCATCTCGAGGGGTGGATGAACGCGCTCGCAGCAGAGCTCGGTTTTGGGCCGCGTGCGACAATGCAGAAGATCTTATACATTCACCAAAATATGACTGTGCCGGTTTCGCACAGGATGTCACGAAAAGCCAGAGAACGCTGGGAATCGAGACAGGAGACGCGCATCCAGCGCAGATGCAAGCGATTGCTTAACTATACCCAGTTTGTGCTCAATTGTTATTTCTTTTATCCACTACAGCACGCTCACTAGGTACTTATTTAGCTCGCACGTATATTCCACACAAGTCGAGTCTCTTGCTGCGCTCCAATCCCTGGCGCTCGAGTCTACATCCTTACTCTTCGCTCTCCGCGCTGTTGGCGCCGCACGCCACTTTGAAACATTCTTCGTTTTTCTGAATTCCAGGACAGAACAATACTCCGGGGACCAGCTGTTGCTCCTCGCTTCAATGAGCTGGCGGCTGCTTAAAACCCTGAGGGAGGGATTCGGATGAGGCGCGGACATGAAGTCGGCCACTGCTGCAAAATCTCAAAGCAACAAGAAGCCTCTAGCTTTTCGCATTATGCTCTCGGATGCTCGGGAAGGCCTCCTGGCCTTCGCATCGTAAAATGCGGCTCTCGCGTACGCTTTCTTCCTATGTTCTTGTCAAGTTTGTACTTGCTGATGCGCAAATCCAGTTACCGCTGCACGGCGGTGACATCGGTGCCGCTGAGGCTCCAAGATTTTCGCCGCATCAGGTTCTGCGCCGCAGCCGCGCTCACAAGGTACGTCTAACGTTGTGATAATAAAAATGCACTGAAGTTTATTTCTCGTGAAGGTTCCTTGCCAGGAACTGTGGATTTGCTTATACAAGTCTCGAGTTTCACGTTTTCGGGCTAATCAGTGCATCTCAAAAATTCTCTTTCTCTGCAGATATATACATGCCCAGTTCCCCGTTTTCGTTTCCTCGATCTCCTATTCTGTACTCGCAGACGCGCGGTCGCGCCAAACCTGTTTCTTCCCTTTCTTTCTTCTTCCCAGAACATTGCTATCCTGTTCGATGCCTCGTGTCTGTATAGATAATACTTAAAACTATTGCAAGCTTCTGCTTTGTGCAAGAACCCGGGGACGGCTACTCTAAGCAGGTCTGACTTTGAGCACGGCTGGACAACTGGGCAAAAGCGGTTGTTCGTCGTTTCGGCTGATCTGGGTGTTCAATGCACCTTCGCTCCATATTGTTTATTAGCCTCGTGAATTTCCGAGCGCAGAGCAAGACCGAATTCGAAGACGCTCGAAGCTTTTTTTTTTTGCCTCTTCCTTTTTTCATCATGCGCGCAAAGGGCGGAGGAGCTCGGCAAGAGAACACCAACCTGGCACGCTGACGTAATGTTGATCGCCGTCGGCCCTTCCCGATCCCGAATTCCAAGCTTCACCTTCGTCTCCGCGCACTCGTTATCCATAAGTTTATTTCGCTACAGAGAACGACCTCTCAGACCTCGCGCAGCATTTTCGCCAGGGTCGACACACCCGTGCTCTCCGCCGCCTGCGCAAGTCGGACGGCAACCGCATCACGTGCTCTGTCAGTGTGACGCTCGCAATTGCGACAGAGGCGGGTGTCGGCCCAGTACGAGCTCCTCATTGTCTAAATATCGGCAACGAGAATACTTGGAGTTCCTCACTGAGTTCGGTCAAACTTTCTCGTGGCGCATCCGATATCCTCAACGACATTGACCGTAATCTCGCGGACGCCATG
Source organism: Phellopilus nigrolimitatus (assembly GCA_021029095.1). Classification (NCBI taxonomy): domain Eukaryota; kingdom Fungi; phylum Basidiomycota; class Agaricomycetes; order Hymenochaetales; family Hymenochaetaceae; genus Phellopilus; species Phellopilus nigrolimitatus. The sequence goes on along the minus strand of JAJOHG010000042.1, from coordinate 180,936 downwards.
GCCGGGCCAGCCTCGCGTTCTCCGGGAGCGCGAGGGTCGCCATCTTAGCGCTCCAGGCGAAGACATGCAGCATCTTCGACCTCGAGGGCAGACCCTTCTGCGGCGTTGCGGAGGCCGTGGACGTTATGAGAGGCCTCACTTGGCTGCGAGTGCCCCTGTTCTATTTTGTTATCTGCGAAGGCGTCTTTTATACGTTTCGCGCAGGTAAACACGCCGCCGGCGAGTGTTCTTGGCGCATCAACGGCAGCATAAGCAAGCCAGTTCGCATGGATGCCTACGGGCTCTACGGGTCAATTATCTTCAAGGTACTGCCTCCGTCTCCCTATGTTTTCACAGTAAATTTACTCCCATAGGTCCAGATCCTCAAAATACCCATCAAGATCCAGTGCATCTGTCAGTAGTCCGACATGCCCTGGCGCCACAAGGACGGCAAGCGCGTTGAGACTACGGGTCCATGTGCCTGACGGGCCAGGAACGCTGTGCGATCGGTATGTTTCTGTCTCTCGTTTTTCTTCTCTTTCAAGTTTGAAGGGCTGTACATCTCCAGCAAGAAATCGAATCCTGTCGCGCTCTGCGGGGCGCTGGACTCTGCGAGTGCGAGCTATTAGGTGCAGGTGCTCGCGCACCGCTCGTCACAAGGCCGCTCTCGTGAACTCGCAGTCCCAGTCTACGCTCGCGCACTGTACGAACCAGACTCAGCACGCGTCGGCCATCCGTACAACCGCCGCCGCGAGCCAGAACGCGTTCTTAGATGATCATCATACTGGCCATGCACAGATACAAATACAGATGCTGATCCCCAATCCGGAAAGCAACAGGCGGGAGCACGAACGCAACCAGGAAAGTCGAGCGAATCGAAATCGGACTCGCCAATATGTGCGTACGCCTCTGCAGGCGCAAGTAGGAGACTGCACTCTGCTCGATCTGCGCATCCCTCGATACCCACCATGAGCGGCAACATCAGTGCGCCAGTAAGCCAGAGGCACACAGACACCACTTTCATCTCGAGACACGAGTAGCACGCGAGGGCTTCTTCGTCCCACGCGGTCTCTCCTCCGCACAGTCAGTCTCGCGCGCGTTCCGCCGTCGCCGCTTCCGGGGGGGGGGCAGTGTATGGAGTCATTGCTCGAGCATGAGAGAAGGGCATCTCCGACGTCCGACTAATCCATTTGCGTGTACATCTAGTGACTTTCAGGAATACAATGCAAACTGCCGGAATGATGCGGTGTCATGGAATAATATCGAAAGGCCTGCCCCTATGATAATTTGGTGCGTGCATGTTGTACTTTCCTCTACGGACTCAAGAACCTTCACCTTGGGGATCTAGGAGAACGTCAGGAGAGTTAAAAGGCACATGTACACTACAGTATGTCCGTACGAAGTTTACATAGAAGTTTAAGTGCAACTGAGAGTTTTTGAATGTTGGATTGTGATGCCAAGATCAGAAGTGTACGAGGATAGTCCAGAAGATACTGACCTAGAAGCGAAGAGAGGAGGGTGGATAGTGATAGAGAGCTGAGAATTATGGCGCGCGTGTTCAAGTCTCTCCACTCGTATCGTGCAGCTCCTTCGTTCATCCAATTGTAGAGAATACTCCGAACGAGACCAGCCTCAATGCTCTCGAATCCCGACAGCTTTGCATTCTGCCCCGAGCAAACATAGCTCGTTGCCATCCTGAACGGACTAGTAACCATCGCGGTTGCTGGTTACGAACCTTGCGCAAACTGCGCGAGGCATATAAAGGCATGCATCCTGCTGTGGGATTTGGCCATTCAACCATTCAGCAATGCCTGCCAAAGTTAGTGTTCGCTTCCTATGTTTGCCCAGCTGAATGGCATCTCAATCTAATTATTTGTCTGTCTGTTTCAACCGTGCGCGTTTCTCCGCAAATTCACTCCCATACGCCGTGTGCCTCAGATTCCCAGCAATCCGGCAACGTCTGAGGTCCCAGACCGTCAATCAGACCATTCAGCGATCGTCTCCAAGGCTCCAGGTCGGCGGTTAAGCCGTTCAGAAATGTCCTCCACTGTTTTTAGGGTCTCAGATGAAGTCTGGACCAAGATTTTCCTGTTTTGTGGTTATATGGAAGTCCTGCGTCTCGAACTTGTGCGTGCTTGTGATACGTTTGCCCAGCTCAATAGTTTTTACATCTGTTTCAGACATGCAAGCTTTTCCGCTACATCATTTATGACAAAGTCTTCTGGCTACTTCGCCTCCGTGCACTGGAGCAGGATGAAGCACCCAATCTACCTCGCCACATTCCCATCAGCACGCTCACCATGCCCGAACTGCGCAACCTCGTCATACGTGCACACCGGCGGCATCTCAACTGCACCGGTCCCGCCCCGCTGCGACCTACGCGAGAGATCACAGGACCCATTTGCCCTCCAGACTCGGGTCTGAGAGAGAATTGTCCGGAACTGCTCCCTGGTGGTGCACTCTTGCTGATACGTTGGATGCCGAGGCTCAGGCCGAGGTTCCAACCGTCGTTCTTGCAGTGCTTCAATGTGCCCGGTGGCAAGTGTATCTGGACACACCAATCAGACGGGCTTGAAGTGAGACGCTTTGATTATGACATGCAGGCAAATGGAGACGTGCGTGTGCTCACGGAGAGCAGTCCTCCGAATCCTCAAATGGGCAACATTGTAACAGGGTAAGAAATGCAACATCTACAGAACATGGGAACTGAAATACCATACTGATCCCTTATTAGACCAACAGTTCTCAAAATAACCCAGATTTCACCCCACACGAAGCCTCCTAGACCGCGTTACGATGTCGAGACAAATATTTTTCAAGACCTAGATGCATCGCCTGTACATGTAAAGCTTAGTGGTGATGTATTGGCAGTCAACAATTTTGGACAACTTCTCCTGACATTCTGGAAGGAAAAACGCTCAGTCGTAATCCGTGGAGTATGTATATCTATCTGATGAAAGGGAACTGAAATTGACCAATATGTTTCCGCACAGAGTAAATTTTGCAGTGTCGATTTGGTAGACAACTATCTCATTTGCGTACAGGACGAGTCTGGAATCAAATCAGTTGTAGCCATTTTGCTTTCATCCATACACAACATTCTGCCCAGTGCCACCCAGACACCAAAGGAGCTGACACTTGATGACATTCCACATGTCAGATGCCCTGTGTCATCTAATCCTGACTGGATTTTTATAGATGTTAGGGCATCTGTTTGTACCTTTCACTGGAAGTCTGAAGCCGAAAGAAAATCAAGGGGAATCAATATCACAGTGTCTCAGGTTGCAACAGAAACCTCTGGTCAAGCACTTTATGTGGATTCTTTTGTCTTGAAGACTCCACTCTTATACAATGGCTTTCCACAACTCAAATGCCTCAGGAGTTTGAAGTCAGCCTTGGACCCCAGAATGGTCCATATGGCTTGTGGATACCACCATCACAAGCCGCCTCAACATTGATTCATTATTCCTCTCAGCCATCTCCTACATGGGTGCTTGCTACTTTCTCTGATGGGGAAAACTGAAGCTGGTGTTGCGCAAATTCGAGGACAGCAAGTTACAATATGAATTTAGACTTCTACAGTGGAGCTCTTTACTTCCTGTCAGGGGGCCGTCTCATCATCCAGCATTTTGACTGAAGGGACATCTTTCAGCCCATTTTACTTTTCAATACCCACACGACTAGTAATTTAACATAAAAATAAAACAAATATATAAAGAAGCTGTGTGATAAACTATAAATTGCTAAGCTACAGGATTATAGCGACTTGTTGTGCAGTCGGAGGGAAACAACCTTCTCCGCTTATCAAATTTGCCCTACTGTGTGTGCACACTCTGTGGTAGCATGTTGGAAATTGCAGCGTTGCAGAAGGAGCGTGTACAGCGCTGGTCCCTCCTCACTTAGCTCGCACACGAACTCAATGTCAACTCTACTGATAAAGAACTTCCATACACAGAATATTACAAATACCGTGCGTCCGCCATCCAGCTGCACGAGCAGAGTCTCTCCACACAGGCGAATGGCGTTGCAGAAGTTGAGACTGGTTGCAAGCACAGAGCCATCTCCAGCCAGACTTGATCGGCGGTGACGGCATCCTCCCTGCTCGTCTTCCGCTTCCACGCACTAGCGCGCCCCTAGAAAATCTGCGCTGCCTGAGGAAGTGTTTTCGCAGTCAATTAATCCACTGGGAGGTTTCAAAGCACTTGCCATTCTTGAAGCGCTAGGACCTGCTGGAGTAAGTGTACTGTGATACTATAGGGAGACGGAGGAAGATGAAGGCAGTGCCTTGACACCGGCGGACTTGTAGGCTCGAAGGCTTTCATGTCGACGGGCTTTGCCTGGCTCGCCGGATGCTCGCCGGCGGTGTCTTGCCTGCGATAAAATAGGCGCATATGTAGCTTAGTGATGACTCTAATAGTGTTTTCGCCCGCATTTCGGACAGGGATTATGTCCAAGACATCTACGACAACGTCGCTGGAGGCAGGTAGCCGAAATGTGTGCACGTGCTCGTACACTCACTCTCGTGATCTCGAAACTACGCGTTTGCGTGCCTTTAAATTGCCAGAACCTTGTTGCTCCCAATATAATTTACACCCTTTCGCACGCCTGTGCTAGACACAGGCAGTTGGCAGAAATGAGATGAAGTGTTCTTTGTTCCGGTACAGAGAGAAAGAGTTCGTGAGTAAGAAATAACATCTGGTGCTACTAAAGCGTCGCAATACAACAAGCAACGTCAACATCGTAAAACAAACGATTGAGGCGACGCGACCGTCCACCAAAGAGAAGAGATCGTCAGAAAAACAGACAAGAAAACAAACAGATAGATCCAGGAACATAGATAAAACGAGTGTACATGCGCGGGACGCTGTCCACGATGTTCAGCACGGGCGCGCGGGACAGCCGAGAGAGCTCTAGTTGGAGGTGTCCGAGGTGTGCGAGGTCGTCGCGAAGCCGACGCGCTTGGCCGAGGTGTCGTACACGGAGTAGAAGCGCTCGAGGAAGGCGTAGCCGTTGATGAAGTCGAGGCCCTGGCCGCTGTCGGTGCCGATCTGCAAAGGCGAGACGAGACGTCAGCACGCACGACAAGATATACAAAAAGAGAGGACGAAGACGCACGTCCGAGACGACGAGGTAGATGGTGCCCGACGAGCCGCCGATGGCGGAGTTGAGCGAGCGCGGCCACGTCTGCGCGTTCTTCGTGAGCTCGAACGTCGTGCCGCCGATGCTGAAGAACAGGCTCTCGAGCTTGTCGTACTGCGCGCTCGAGATCGTGAGCAGGCCCGTCGTGCTGTCCTCCGTCGCGCCCGTGAGCGACTTGTACGTGCTGAACGCGTCGGACGCGATGAGCAGGAGCGTCGTGCCCGTGTCGACGATGCCCGCGGTGGACGCGAGCACGGACTTCTTGCCCGAGCCGTACGTGATCGTCTGGTCGATGCCCCAGTACTCGCTCGCGGGCGACGTCGACGTGATCGGCGCGTACGTGATGTCGCCCGTCGTCTTGCCCGTGTCGGTGCCGCCGAAGGTGAGCTCGCCGTTCGCGTCCGAGTCGGACGTCGTCGGCGCGTAGTAGACGCCGATGACCTCGGACGAGATCGTCCCCTGCGAGAGCAGGTTGTCGGTCACGGTCGGGACGGTGGTCTCGCCGTTCACGGTGCCCTGGGTGAGCGCGACGGGCCCGATGCCGAGGATGCCGTCGACGCCGCTGAAGCCGGTTGAGGTCGACGCTACGCCGATGCTCTGCTTCTTGATGACGAGGCCGTTCGCAAGCGTCACGGTGTCCGTGTCTTAATCGATAGAATAAATCAGCTTCAGGAGCACAAAATCACAAACAAAGATAACAGAAACTCACACTCCGTGCCGGAGAACGAGCCGGAGCCGTACGAGACGGAGACGCTGTCGCCCGTGCTGGTGCTCGTGGACGTCTTGGCGTACGTCTTATCCGCGCCGATCCAGGTGTTCGACGAGCCGGTGTCGATGAGGAGCGTGTAGTCCGTCGCGGGGCTGCCGACGCCGACGCTCGCGGTATACGTGACCGCGGTGTTCGTGACACCGAAGGACGCGGTGCGCTTGGCGTGGTTCCCGGCGACCTTCTTGCCGTTCGAGAGGAGCTGGCCCGCGCGGGCGCGGTCCATCTCCGCGATCGAGCTGCCCGAGATGTTGAGCCGGCGGGCGAAGGGGAGCGACACGCCCGGGGCGCGCACCTGCACGACGGGCGACGCGGCGGCCGCGAGCGCGAGGAGGACGGTGGCAGCGAGGGAGGAGGCGGGGAACATCGCGAGGCAGGCCGGGGGGTGACGAAGGGGACGGGTCCAAGGCGACTCGTTGCGGAAAGAGTACGGCCCTCGTCGTGTTTTATAGGGGAGGAAGAAGCACTAATCACATCACATGTCGAGTTCCATGCGCGACATCTACAGCAAAAAAACATACGAAGAAGCACGTTGTGTGGCGACCACTTGATCGCGAGAAAAATAGAGCACTCACTAGTGCAGACTAGCGCCCCCGAGGATCCCGTAGGCGGATTGGTTCTCGCGCGTGTCGTTGCACATGGAAAGTCGCGAAGCGATGCGAAGAGCCTCCAAGACCACACGCAGGGCCTTCGATATTCGCGATATTCCAAATGCACTTGCATTGTCCGCTTCATCGGCCTCCCGGATTGGCAAACGTCTGCCCTAATGTCTTCACCGAACTCCAACGAATTCTGAGATTTCGCAGAAATCTCGCAGCGATCCCTCAGCAATCGTCGTACGGGGTTGACTTACGGGCGTCCTGGTTGGAGGAAGAAAAGGGTTTTAGGCAAATTTAAGGAAGAGATAAGGGCCGTCAGCAGATAACACCTGAAAGGCGTTTTAATTGACGCGTTTCGTTCGCTTAGATTATCAATGTCATTGCTTACCTCATACGATCGACCCATGATCGCCCTACTTTCACCCTACTTTACTTTTTCCACCGTGCTCCTCCGAACATCTGCGCTCAACGCGCGCTTCTCGCAGCGCAAGGCCTTCCTCGCTTGCACACAGCACCGTATCGCATGGCAAATCCCCAGAAGCTCATTTTCGCAATGTTGCAGCATCATTTTCCGTGATGGCGAAAGCGCCGAGCGACGACGTCTCAATGGCCGCAGAACGTCGCGGAAGCCCGTCCTCGCCGAAGAGCGCATGGTCCCACACGATACACGTGCTCCGGGCGCATATGTTCGCTCCTCGGACCTTCCCGATGGCCCGCAACATATGCTCTCTTGTGTTCCGACGCTCTCCCTCCCCCGCATGCACGCGACAAATCTGAATGGCGTGCGCCCGCGAAGCCGCACCCCGCGCTGCTTCTAGATGCGGCCCCGCCTCTTCTCATGGTGCAGCATGTATATTTAGGGTCTATGTATTAGTTTTGTCTGATATCTTCGTAATTGCTCTTCGGGCGCGCGTGTGGCTCGTATGTTATCTTAGCGCCAAGATACTTCTTCATCATGCTTCCCCGCACTGAAGTGGACAAACAGACATGTGCGATCCTGGCGCTCGCCATCTGGCGTGCTTTGCTTCTGCCTTCTTTCAAAGAATGGGGCAAGGACGTCCAGGAAGACGCATGTGCGCCATGTAATTCGAAAATATCGAGGTCGATTACATGGATGGCCTTATGGTACATAGGAAGGAAGATCTATCGGCTCTACATAATGTACTTGTTTAATTAAACTTCGTTCCATGCTTATTGCGTCAAAGTACAGCATCTTGGCTTTTGGAGGACCCGGGCAATCCAAGCAGAGCTCTGTCGGTGAACGTACAATTTTCTAGAAGTCTGGAGGCTGAGGCGAAGAAAACGGCCTCACGGCCTAATACACTTGGTACGGCTGTCTGATCGGAAAGCGTAATTGGCCTGACTACCACTCATAACAAAGAAGAAAGAGCGAAAGACGCATAAAAATGATAGCGAAACTCGCTCACAAGGATGCACGTCAGAGGGAGAGTGTGAATAGTGCACGGAAGGCGAGCTAGTTTCGCCATGATGTGAGTCTACAAATGCATATTACATAAGCTAACTTGGCCCGATGAAAATGAAGTACGTAAGTCCTCTTTTCTCATCCTGAGCTATGCTCTAGAACTTAAGACACGCCAATTCTGGGACTTTCATGTGTCCAGCCGACAGAGTAGAGACAGCCTGCAGATCTCAAGACTCCCTATGCGAGACAGGAGGAACACTCGTCTTCTGCGGAATCCAGCTGCCTCTTACGCAATACAAGATCGGATTTAATGGAGAGCTGGGATTCAATTTCGTGTTCGTGTAGAGCAAGCATGGGCGTACTAGTGAGGTGCGATCAATAAGCATAAGTGCGCTTTGGTAAGTAGAATAAAGGGTGATGATGCGATGCAGATAGATGGATGGACAGACGAGTACTTTTCGACCCAAAGAAACCAAAAGAAAAACCTCCTCCTCCTCCTCCTCCCTCTCATTTCCCCACCATCAACAACTGTTTTCACCCACCCCTTATTCAAATCACCAACGTCTTCTCATTATCTTCCCAATTCAGTTCCGGAGCGTCGAATCACCGCTATGCTCCAGGACCTCGTGCAAACCGCGCAGGCGTTTACTCCTTGATTTTGGCGAGGATCTCCGAGTCGCGGAAGAGGTGGAACTCCTGCGTAACAGAAAAAAAAGACGGTTTTTGTCAGCTACGTGTCGCGGAGGTAACCGGGTGGAAGAAAAGAAGAAAAAGCGTGGAAAGAGCTGAGTTTTCGGGCGCGACGATGTCCATGCGCAACGTGTCCTGCACATCAAGCGGCGGACCGAAAGAGCGCTTACAGTGCGCCCAACCCAAGCTGAGCTGAAAAGCGGCATAGATACGAAAATCAAGTCCGCTTTCTCCTTCCGTAAACACGACCCGTCGACGTCCACGCCCCCAAAAACACTAGACAATACCCACATCCTCTCCAACCTTGATGGAGTTCCCGCCCCAGCCCGGGAGAAGCACGCGATCGCCAGCCTTGACGGCGGTGGGGACGACCTTGCCCTCCTTGTCCGGTGCGCCGGGGCCGACGGCGATGACGGTCGCCTCCGGGAGCGGGCTCGTCGTCGAGCTCGAGGGCAGGAAGATGCCCGTCGCGGTTTTCTGGATGACCACGTCAGCATGCCGTGCACCGCAGCACCGCACAAGGTGCAGGGAAGACGCACCGTCTCGGGCTTGAAGCGCTGGACGAGCACGCGGTCCAGGAGGGGGAAGACGGCCTTGATGGACTTGAACGTCGCCTGGGTTGCCTGCAAGCGCCCGAGGAAAACAAGTCAGAAATCAGACCCCGCGAGAACTGCCGCCAGCGGCGAGCACGTACCATTTTCTGAGTGGTGAGTAGGAAACTGGAGCGGAGAAAATAAACTGGGCGAAGAGTGGTTGGACGAGGTGGATGATGACAACGACGACGAAGGAAAGAAAAAATCCAGTTTTGGGCTGTGGGCGGCGCGGCGGATGCCGATAGTAAAACAAAACCGATCGGTTTGGGCCAAATCCTGTTTCAAACCGAATATATTACCATATATGGTAATTAAACCGCAGTTTAAACCGAACCAAGCCGAACCAAACCGGGAAACTCGGTTCGGTTTGGCCAAAATTTGCGAACCGAACCGGAGGTTCGGTTTCGGTTTTCAGCCTTTTTGCTGAAAACCGGACCAAACCAAACCACGGCAACACTAGCCGTAACGCGTTGGTCGAAACACCCAGAATCGTCGCTGACAAAGTCCGTACTTACCCAATCACCCAGCACACTAATACACGAGGAGATATTCATGCAGCGTTTTAAATCAATTTCAACGAGCCTTACTCGATTCATACCGTCCGACTATCCACGCTGGAGCACTCAGCCTGCTTAAAATTACCCATGTCTCCTCGAGCATCATATCACCCACAATGCTGCAAAAGCAGTTTCTGTTACCAACTCTTCACGCAGTTATCTTTGTTTCAATTATGTTCAATAAATTGACCCTCCTGGACGAAATCGTGGATATTCCTTATTTTGAAGCGAATATGCATTTCCCGCCCTCATCCAGCTCTGCCGTTCAGGCCAGATTATTCATCCTTCTGGTATTTTCTGAGGTATTTTCTGATATGCCATCTGCTTGTAAACCGTCGCCCCGCATATGCAATTCATGCTCAGTGATTTGTTTCTCTCATTTTTCCTTCCTTCGATTAACTCTACACATTAGGAGCAATGGAACTTTTGGTTTCTGCAGGTCGGCATTCTAATATACATCAACACTGAGACGCCTGGCATCCCCATACATATATTTTCCAAAAGCCGGGGCCGCTTCCTCGGTAACCTTTCGGGCAAACGTGTCGATTTTTCTGGGAGCACGGTCATCTCGCCTAGTTCCACTAAACTCATCGATGAGGTAGCCGTTTCTGGACGTATCACAAAGATTCAAACATACCCCGAGCGTATTACGGCTCGCGCTTGATGCGCGCGGGTGTGACAGACTCCAATCGGTTGACAATAGTCCTTTTGTAAATGAGGAAAAAAGACATCAAAGACGTCAAGATCTCCAGAATCGGGATCGAACCGATGACCCTGAGATAACTAAACAGCCTGTTACAGTCTCATGCTCTTCCAACTGAGCTATCTAGAGATTTCAATATTCCTAGACCACTTGTATTGTAACCTGTCTCAAGTAAGGGATGCGAATTGGCACAAATATAATACGTCATTTGTGAACACGTGAGAAACCTTATTCTCGTCCTCGAGTACTTCAGCGCCGAAGTCCACGCTCGAGTGGCCGGTTGGACTTCAACTTCCAACTTGTCCTGTATCTCCCTACTCAATCTCAGCATTTTTTTCAAAAGAGAAAAAGAAAAGGCTTTTTCCTTTTACATCGTCATAGACGTCATGGATAATATCGCACTTCTGAACGATGGTAGCAAGAAGACATTCCCCACACTTCTTGGCCCGGAGGTTTTTAGATCGACAAGAGCTGCACTATCTACCTTTGAGATCCTCATTCTCGTACTCTCGTTCAACGAACGGAAGGCCAATGCAAGGTGTGCTCGCGTTTGCAAGGGCTGGCGAGATCCGGCGCTAGAACTCGTCTGGGAATGCCTGTACTCTTTTCAGCCGCTGTTATGTTTGTTGCCGTGCATCGAGTTGCCAACAAATAACGAAGACAATGAGTACGAGCTAGTATGTATACTCTTTTGAAACAGGGAAATGTTTGCTCATAACATTGTACTAGAAACTCATGCGTCCGATCGAACACGCTGACTGGGAAAGGTTCAACGCATACGCAATGAAAGTCAAAACATTCGATTTCTGCGTACCACTTCCTGAAGGCGAGGATCCGGATGTCGCAGAGACGATCTTGGTGGAGTTGGCTATATCTAGGCCATCCATGACACTCCTTCCTCGACTACGAAAGCTCACGTGCGACTGGGAGTATTATAAAAAACTTCATCCACTCTGGCTACGATTTTCCAGATTATTTCTCCATGTCGACTTGCAAAGCCTGGAGCTCTTGATGCCTTCAGACATGACGAAGAAGAACCACACAGCAGTCTTCCTCCGAGAAGTTCCGTTATTGTCCCCCAGACTGACGGATTTCAGTCTTTGCCCGTCTCCTATGGCGGCAGAGCTGAAGGCAGATGTTGCAAAACTGCTTTCGCAGCTCAATAACTTGAGGACACTGCACCTTCCGCGATGCTATATCTCTCAGGAGATTCTCGACCAAATTGTATTGTTGCCTCACCTTTTAGACATCCATGAGATTTATGAGGACGACAATGACGTACGCGCAATGCCTATAATCATTCCTGACAGTTTGCACCATCTCCGCGACAGGCACGCTCTCACTAAACTCAGAAATCTCGAAATACATGGGTCGTTGGACTACGTCGGCACACTATTGCGTGTTTTTTTCAGTGGCCGATATTTGAAATACCTCAAGGTTTCCTTCGTGGAATATGATCTCCATAGTAATTCGTCGAACGGTACTCTGGAAGAGTTGATTAAGCTGTTCTGCGGAGAGTGCCCTGGTACACGGAGCTTGGCGATATCTTGCAACGACCATAACGCTAGCCATGGCTTCCCGGCCGACTACCCTGTTCCTGTCATTACAAAACAGATGCTTCAACCGCTGGGTACATTTCACTTGCTCGATGAAGTGAAAATTACGTACCATCAGCCGACGGATAATCTGTCAGATGACGATATTTTGGACGTTCTCGCAGGTCTTGAAAGGATAAGGTCTTTCCACCTCATCTGCAAAGTCGGAAGCAGAGAACATCCATCCCTCACACTTGCGGTCTTGGACAGGCTTGCCCAGCGGACCACGTCCTTAGAAGATCTTACTCTTCACGTCGACGCAACACGAATCCCTAAAAATGTCAGCTCCGCACCGTTCCTAGCGCTGAAGAGGTTGTGCCTTGCAGGATCGCCCATTCAGAGCCCGTCCGAAGTCGCAGTGTATCTTGGCCAGCTTTTCTTGCCTAGCAGCGTACTCGAGCTAGAGATCCCTTCATATTGGAAAGTGTCGCCTGAGATTACAGCTAGAAACACCATATGGAAAGAAGCCAAGTTGTACTTGCAGTTTGGCTATCGTTCCCGGACTTCGGATTGGGAGGTGATACGCGCACAGCGGTCAAAAATAGCTGATTTGGAGGCTCAGATAGCATTGATCTCGTCTGAAGACTAGATGCATTTACATCTTGTAAATCCAGAGAATGCCTTCACGAACATCTTGCAGGTTTTCCTTGAGTATCAGCTGCACTACACCAATCTACTATCTCAGCGCACAATCTGCACTGTTTCGAAACCGCTACTTTTTCTTCAAATGAATTTCGTCTCTTCTAAACTCTTTTCACCCAAGCTTTTTCTACCCCTTCGACACTGACAATTCATTACAATGTGGTATTCACCATCGACAGAAAACATATCGATTCCAATCTTGTCTCATTCAAAGACCCTACTTACTTACATAATGTTATGTGACGAATACACTTCTGGATGAAGTATTGCGATTAGTTACTGCGTGTCACATTTTACTTCCAAAAACAGAGTGCTTTGAGTTTTCGCGTCGCTGTCGGACAACATCAAGCAGGACGAAGAAACCAACGACAATCACGACGACGCCGACGCGCAGGACCTTTTCCTCGGGCAGCTGGAGGGCTGCCGCCGACCCCGTCGCGCTCCGATGACGACCATTCACGAGCATACACCGCGCAAGCTGTTGCGCAAGTCCAGTTCGTCCAGTTGTCCATTGATTAAGAGTGCTCACATGAGGTCGCGTGTCTGATACCTATTCTTATTGACAGCGCCCTCGGAAAGTTGGGACGATGACTTTGTGTTCCAGCAGAATGACGGACACGATCGCAAGAACGACAATGAGGCCTCGCCGCGACAGAGGAAGACGAGGGCACGCGAAACAGTTAACGTGGCGCTCAACGAATGCAACGACAAAGGCGAGCTTCTGTTTCATACACTGCGTTTTTATCTTCTATATTAAACTCAAAGTTATTAGAGCCAGGTTCCTCGCGGGCTACGAGGAATCCTCTGGATCCTTTGCGTGCTTGGTCGGAATCGCCGACCTCTCCCCGCCATAGGCGCGTCAAGCACGAGGAGAACTGGGACGATGATTTCGTGGATAATGTTGATTCTCCGGCAAGGCCTGGTTATCGGCGAGCTCAGAAACCTCGGCAGTCCGAAGATGTCGATCAGGAGAACTGGGATGAGGACTTCGAGATGGCCGGCGGCGGGGGCAGTCCCGGCGCGGGGCCGAGTACAAAGCGTTCGCGGGTCGACGCGGCGTGGGACTCGTCAGACGATGAGGGTGACGACCTGGACCGCGAACTCGGGTTTGATCGTGACGAGGAGGATAAGACAGTGACTGCGCGATCGCGACGACGACCATTGGGTGCGCTGGACAACGATGTACCACCAGTACCACCTTTGCCGTCTCTGCTCCCGACCATTCCATCAGGGGATGTACCTGGGCCATATGAATCACCCTTCCACCGGTCGCCTACACACTCCGTGTTCTCGATTCCGACTGTAAGTGGGCGCGATTCGATCACATATGGCTCGACTGCGCATCTTGCGCTCAGCCTGCGACGCACACACTCGGCGGAGTCGTCCTCGCCCGTCCACCAAAACACTGTCAATCGTTTTCCGGCCTCCAGCCCGAGCTCGGGGCCCCGAGAACGGAGGAGGCTGCGCAAGAAGAGTCGACCCCCGCATCTGGATGGGAGTATCATGGAGTTGGAGGACAGATCGGCTCCCGAGGCTCACATGCCCTTCCGCCCTGTCACGCCAGAAAGCCGTCCAAGTACACCTCCGCCCGTGACTTCTAGCGATGCAATTTCGCCAACAATCCTGAACACGACCACTCCAGCATCGATGTTATCGCCTGCGTCGCCTTCAAGTAAGAGTCCGTTGCTTACTCGGATTGGATCGCTTTCGCGCTGGAGTGCAGGCGTAAGGCGTAAGCACATGTCGACATCTGCAAGTCCTGCTGAGGCATCCACAGCTGCCGCAGCCGCGACACCTTCAGCGTTTCTCTTGTCCGCTGAAACTGATCGCTACGACAACAACAGGACTCCGCGTCCGCACTCGTACGTCTCTCCTTCTCCAGCTGCACAGTCCTCTAGCTCGGTAGCGTCGTCAAGCCGTTTTTTTCGAGGTTCTTCGGGTGGGGTGGCAGAAGGCCCGCCGCCGAGATCCAGTCTCGGGATCGAAGGCGCGCAGGTGGTCAGGGCCAGGTCGAGGGGACGGGAGCGCCCCCGCGTGATAGTTCCTGGGCCGATCCAAAACCAGTCAAGTCAATCTGGCGAAAGTGAAGTTGGTTCTTCCCCGCGAAAAACAATTAGAACGCTCGGCCAAATGCTGCTCTCCGGCTCAGGAAAGTCCGGGTCTCCCGAACGCCGTTTGGAGAAAGACAAATTTTTGTCAGATGCAGAATCACGTAAATCGCTCACTCGGACGCCGCCGCACCCGCCGTCTCCTCTTTCTGGGGAGACGCCGACACGTCTGAGGCCGCGAATATCACATCAGGCGCCTTCGGAACTCAAGGCGCGCCCGGTCTTTCCGCGACATGCTTCGGGCTCGGCCGTGCAAGACGACCACCATGCACACTTTGCTCCTAGCCTCTCTGCGCGCTCAGTCTCGGCGTCGACGTCGACTTCTGCTGTGAGTAGTGAGGAATTCGCGCACTCGGACAAGAACTTGGACAAGAACGCGGATAAGAAAGAGGGCCATCGTGGCTTCATGGGAAGCATGCGCAGGATTAGTCTTGCCGGTAGTCAGAGGCGACATCGAAGGGGTCAGAGCGTCGCTGCTGAGGAGACTGACGAGCCTCAGACATCGCCAGCTCCGGTTGTCGTCCCTCCTGTACCTGTCATTCCTTCTGATCACGTTAGCGATTCATCATCGAGCGGAGGGCTACTTCCACCGCTCGATCTTGATACGCGTCCTTTGGATATGTGTTCACCGGCGACACCACAACCATCTGTTCTTTTAAAGGGGATGACAGCGGTGCCTTCGTCGTTGTCCATGCCTGTCGATCTGACGTCCCCGTCATCCAGCCCCCCGCAGCACGATAGAATGCCTACTCCCCGGCGGTCTGGGGAGCCGACGCTCTCGCACTCAAAGTCATCATCATTCGCAACATCTTCGCCAAGTCGTGGGGTCCCTTCGTCCATATCGCGACTCAACGCGTCGCCCCAGGCTGCGTCGCTCGGGCGTGCTTCCCCATCGCCATTGGGCACGGGCGCGAGTTCAAATGTGCATCGAAGGAATTCCCTTGGCGATTTGAAAATCCCCTCGCGCATCAGTAGGGCACAAGATGGGCTCAAGCGCGATCTGGGAAGAGTAAGGGAGTTTGCTGCTCACGTTGAACGTCAGTCGTCTAAATGTCCTTGGCAGTCGAATCTAGTTTTTCACTGATACTGATATCTTCTCTCATAGAAATGAGAGAGCTGCGAACAACATATTACACCTTCGCTCAGCAGATCCAAACCATGCTGGACACACCTAGTTCTCCATCACGAGCCACGTCGCCGACTAATCTTTTCAATTTACCTCGCCCCGCCTCTCGGGCACGTTCCAATACCAGCCCCTCATCACCGCCGACCATCGACTGCAGAAGTCTTGTCGCTTCGATCCAGATTATTGACTCGAAGTATGCGATTGCATGGGAGTGCGCGGAATTGCTCATCGAGCTTGGAACTGGAAGCGCTCCCGAACCAGTGCAACCGACACCCGTTGCTGGCGCGAGCAAATCCGCTCCGGCGTCCAGCCGGCAGAAGAATCGTGAACGTGCGGTGACTCTGGCTGGGGATGAGGGGAAACCGGATCTCGCTGAGATGAGCCCCAAAACCGCGAGTCCCCCTTTAGCCAGCCCGCCCGCGCTTCTGTCGTGGCGTGCATCAACAGGCAGGCATGATTTGGGTCAGCGTCAACTGTTTCTTCTTAAGGAGATGCTCAATAACGCCGAGCCGGCGAAAGAGGGCGCGAAGTTCGACATCCCGGAGTCTGAGCAGCTTGTTTCCCAATGGGGCTGGGACGAAGGCATGGACAGCACGCTGACGCTGCCTACAGAGGAGTCCGGGCACACGAATGCGTCGTCGCCAACGAAGAAAAAGAGACGGAGCAGCAGACTTGGCATGACTGGGATTCGCGACATGCTCCGCTCTCTCAAGCGAAACCACGTGCGGGCAAGTCGACCAGAGGGTACACAGTCGTCAGCGACGGTAAGCACGGAATCGTCATTCGACTCGCATCAGAAGCATCACGAGAACCATCCATACAACACCGTGGCTGGTCTGCCTGTTACTTCTCACTCGACCGGTCGTAGGAGGGCGAAAACCAGCTCAGGCGCAGAAGCGGAGTCTTCGACTCACTCTCCTGCGGCAGATTTTCCGCATAATCCTTACATGGGCGGAATTCCGCTTGCCCACAAATCTTCTCCTCGCCGACCATCTCTTGCCTCTCTGTTCCGCCTCGGGCAGAAACACAAGGCATCACCGGCAAGCTTGACTGACCATAGTATCGAGCGGACTATCGACATCTCGAGCCAGGCCGCCCTCGGCGCCATTGGCGTTAATCATCCGCACGTCGCACGCGATGACAACGAGATTGATTCTGACTGGGACAGAATGGACTCGACGTCGGATATCGACGCGCAGATTGAGGCTATCGCCAACGCTGCTAACCCGAAAGTCACGCTAAAACTACGGAAGAAGAAGCGCGTGTCCAATCCTCTTCCTCTGCGACCCGTGACCCCCAAACGCCATTTGCCCAGCTCATCTCAGCTTTCCTTCGGCGCGCCGGACCAGTCTCTTACCAACATTCGTTCTCCGAGGCTGTCGAACGTGGACGAAAACAATGTGAGCACGACACCCTCTAACTCTGGGCGCCAGACGCCCGCGACTCCAGAATCTAGCAGACGGTTGCGGTCGCAGGGAAAAGACCGTCCTTTTTCGTCCGTGCGCACTGTGCCTCTGAAACTCAACAAGGAAATACCTGCCTTCGACATTGTGCCCATTCCCGACCTCAAGCTTGCGATGACCCCCGAAAATATCAAGCCGCTCCTTGAGAACGCGCGTGCCGTCACCGCTCGCCTGAACGATTGCATCACTGAAGTCAGAGAGATGCTCGTTCGCGCGGAGAGCGCCGCGTCTGACGCGTCTTTTTCGAACGTGGCACCCAGTGTAGTACCCCCACTTGTTTCATCCTCCTAATTGTTAAATATCCTATCGCTGTTGCATCTTTCCTTTGCTTGAACCCTTCGCACCCGTTTTTGTCTACGTCGTTATCACACTGTCATGTACTTTCCACGCACTTACATTTGCATTCTTATTGTCTGTTCTTTTTCCCATCCAAATTCAGTTACAGGCTGTCGAAACATTACCGTCTTAAATCGACGCGGTGCGAGCACGAATAACATGTCCACCTTACAACACAGTTAGAGTCTAAAATGAAGTAGCTCCTTGTGTCTGTGACGAGCGCAGACTCGCTACCTTCGAATTCTGACTCTTCTTCCCACTCTGCACGGTGCAACAACTCAGAAACAAACATGAAGCAGTACAGGGTTTCAGATCGTAATTCGATGTGTGTCGTTCTCTTATTTGCGCATACGTGACGCCGTGCACTGTGCACTTGTTTATACACGTGCATCCGGCGGATCTGCTCTCGATTTCGTTTGGACAGGAATTATGCAGTTGCTTGACTCTTTTTGACGGTATCTCGGTATTCTTGTAGCGCGGGTAATATAATCGTGGCAGATCAGTGAGAAGTTCTGGATAATCTCAATATTTCCGATAGTTGATTATAAAATAAACTGCTCACTATACTCTATACCTCAGTGATTTCTTTCAAGATAATACAATAACTCTCATCTCTATTCATCTTTCGAAGCAAACCTGGTAAAAGCATAAAACTGATTACCGATTTGCAGTCGAAGTCCTTCTTAAATTAGTCCCAGTGATTCGCGACGAGATTTGCTACTCGGGTCAAAGTACGGCCGCTCGCCCTGCGGAAATAATGTTAGAGCAAAACATAGTAGAGAAATTATTCAGGCATACTAGAGACACGACACGGTCTCCCACACGCTTCTCCGCGGCGTAGTCGAAGGTTGCAGCGTGGTAAGTTGACCTGTTATCCCAGATTGCAATCGAGTTCTGACCGGGTAAAGAAAGTCAGACACAATGAAGAAATAAATAACATTTCGCGAAACCGAGTCGTACCTTTTCCCACTTGAAGCGCACCTGCAGGTCGTGGTTAAGCTGGATGAGATTGAAGAGATGCTGCAGGATGACATCCGACTCGTCTTTAGTCACGCCGACGATGCGTTTAGTGAAGTTCTGGTTGACATAAACGGACTTCCAGCCGGTGACTGGATTTGTCCTGCCAAAGAAAATTAAAAGTCAGCGACGTTCTTGGTCAGTAGAAGGTACCAACCTGATAACAGGGTGGACAGCCTCAAGGTGGCTACCAACGTTTCCTGGGGAGCCGCGTTCGCCTAATCACCAAGAGTCAGCTCTCTCGAGGACGACTCGGCAGTAAATAGGTGCTATTTACCGTCACGCAATTTATGACCTAGTCTATTTGCGATGTCTTGAAAAAATCGCGCTTCATGTACCGCTTCAAGCGTCTCCAGGTACTTTGCGAAAGAGGGCGACAGGCGATCGTAGACCTCGTATCCGCTGTACGTTGTTCAGACTCCCGAGGAAAAGTGACAAAAGAAAAACGTACGAAGCCCATAGCGTGTCTCCACCTGTCACATGTCCCCTGACCGTCGGCAGAGTATGTATCTTCAAGAGCGCATAGTCGGAGGGCACTGGCTCGAAGGTAATGTCTGCATGCCAGCTTGCTCTGTAGTAAATAGCGTCTTCGTTAGTCATATGCGATCTTTGCAAGGGTAATGAGACATATACTGACGCAGAGAAATTTGTCCGATCAGCATTTGGATCGACATAGCTAGGTCCGCTGTCGGGAGTGATAACGCTGATTTCATCGCCAAGTTCCGATGTCTCTTCGGTAACAGGATGGATATGGAGTTTCGAGGACTCCGGATTCCCCGAGAGCCTTCCCAGCTTGGTGCCGAGGACCTTTTGCTCATCAATCGTGATTTCTTGGTCGCGGAAAAAAACCACGCCGCGCTGAGAGACTATGGATAATTTCAGTGAACGAAGAGCTCGGAAAATAATTCGCAAGTTGTAAACATACTGAGGATTGCAAGGTCCTTGATTAGTTCATCGGCATTCGGAGCCCGCAAGAGCTCAGATAGCTGAACGTCTCTCGCGAATTCAGTGCCGATTACGGGCGTCGAGTCGATCTTGGCATACGAATCAAGAGATTTACCGAGCTTGAGGGGGGCCGGAGATCCCGTTAGCTTCAACGACGAAATCTTCTGCTCTACTTTAGTCGTTTCCAGGAAGGTCAGCTGGGTCTTCGTGAGGACAGACATCGCGGGAGAACTGAGTTTTTCAGCGAGAAGATGTGTCTAGGTTAACTGATTACCCTTCCTTCGCGACGTTCCCTCTTATACGCGGACCAGCATGAAGGTGTGAGATGGCGCGACAATGATAATCAGGGATGTTCATGCTCACATGGAATCAGTATGAGAAACCCCAAATTATAGTGCGAGTTATCAAGATCAATTCAGTAGATAGGATGGAATACGCGAGATAACTTTGGATGGCGTGCTTTCGGCGCACCAGTCAAGTTCTTCCGATACCTGATTTTGAGCTTGACTGGTACCAGTTGCTTGACTCATCGAAAGCCGTAGCACAGAGCTGAATACGAGGGTTCATCAGGGAGCATTGCATGTTCGACCGGGAGGCGAGTGTTTCGGAAGAACTTCAACTCAAGGCGATCCGGCTTCGCCGGACCGTCGGATATCTAAAAACCTCCTCTTTTGAAGAAACTCAGAAATAAATTTCCTCGGCGGATAAATTCCTTCCTCACTTTTTCTCTATGAATAAAAGACCAGCTAAATCTTGAAGATCTGTGAAATGTCTGCGCGCACCGGGAGTCGAAATGACACGCAATCGCCGTAAACGTAAACCTTAAAACTCCAAGACGTGCCAATGCCATGGATAGTACTTAACTGCGATCTCGACCATCCATAACCTGTCTCGCGAGCAATAATGCCTTTGGAATCTGCAGCGGAACGCGTCTCTGTCATCACGGAAGTACTAGACAATATTCTAAGCCGTATCGATTGTTCAGACAATGCCCGGTGTGCTCGCACGTGTCGAAAGTGGAAGGATGTCGCACTGGACTATGTTTGGCGGAACAATCCTCCCTTAAAGGCGGTTTTTGACGTTCTTGTTCCTCTAACTGGGAGGGGCAACGACGAGGATCGTGAGTTGGTAAGTTTTTTGATGCCTAAAAGACATCGATGGTCTGATCATATTATCACCAGGTGTTTGAGCGGGCACTCGAACCGGACGACTGGGAGAGATTCGAAACCTATTCTCGTCGCATCCAAATGCTTACCATCTCTCTTGACCTGGGTGTCGTCGGCACTCGACTCCATGGTACCATCAGCGATAGCGTTTTCAGAAACGTGGCGATACGTCGCCCTTTCTTCGCCATACTCCCAAATCTTAAAGATCTCCGCATTATTTTTCCAGCACTCCAGCCTGAGGACAAGTGGATCGAAAACTCAATCCTGTTTTTGTGCGACGAACTGAAATCCATTGACTTGGTTTATCATCTGGATCAGGAGCTGGAGACGTTGCCTGTGTTGCTCAAAGAGATAGCGTTTCGATCCTCGCATATTACAGACTTCTCTCTGAAGCTACTTCCTTGCGTTTCTTATATCGAGGACGAGCTTGCAGACACCATATCGAGACTTGTATATTTGAAAAGATTTAACGTGTCGTCCTGCGTCTTAACTTCTCAGATCATCCTATTCACATCGGCACTGCTCAATCTCCAGGAGATCTCTGTCGACAGAGATTTTGTAAAAGGGGGTTTCGCAAACGATGCCGAGGAGTCCTTGCTACACTTTCCGGAACTTCAGAGTGCGTTTCCAAGTCTGGTCAAACTTACGTTGCAGAACCGCCTTTCGACTATTACCCAATTTGTCCAACCAAAGAATTTATTCGCCAAATTGCTCAATCTGAAAATAGACATGCTCTATTTTAACACGCCAACGGATCTCCAAGCTTGCTTGGAATCGCTTTCAAGGGCATGCCCAGTGGTACAGCTCCTCGAGTTTGTCCTGTTTGAGGACCCAACCGGTTCTTTGGTCGATGCGAATTTTTTCGACGTTAATCCAGTCACCTCTGCGACGCTCTCTTCCCTTCCTTTCTTCCCGCATCTGACAGATTTCAGTCTCACTTTCCTGAATCCTGTTGTCATGTCAGACGATGAGCTCCTCGCCCTCCTCATGCGCTGCCAAAAGCTCAGGTCGCTGCATCTAAATTGCGAGCCGTTCTATAATACAGGAACTACACTCACGCTTGGGGTTCTCGCTTTGCTCGCCCACGAAAAGAAGGAGATGTTGGAACTGAGCATCTACATTGACGCATCAAGCGAAAAAATGACCACCCTCCCGCCGGTGACAGATGCTCTCTCGAACTTGCAATACATATCGTTCGGCATTTCCCCCGTCACGGTCGACCGCACGCTATTGCTCTACCTCAGCAAACTGCTGCCGGAATCGTGCAGGATGGACGTGGAACCGAAATTTTCGGCGGATCTCGAAGACCAGCTTGTCGCTGACGTCGAAGAGCAGATGCATGACTGCCGCGAGGGCTGGAAGAAGGTGAAGGACATACTTCCACTTCTCATTGCCGCGCGATTGGATGAGAAGGAACGCCTCTGTTCAGTTATCTAGTTGAGCTTGCGGTAATCATCTTGATCATAATCGGATGACCACGCTTTTACCTATACTTCCCCCAGATATGGAGGAACAAGTTGCGGCACATCCTCTCTTCGTCCCAAATTTCGAGCTCGACACTGTTCTCATATTGTTCCTCTATCTTATTTTTATCGCTTCTTATGCTTTCTATCCATGTTCGGTGTGGCTTATTATCTTTGCGCGGTACGTCCTCTGAGGTCGCCTTGATAATTCTGGATGATCACTGGAATATAGACAATTTTGTTGCGTTTCTTCATAAATCGGACGTGTATTTTATGTCATCATTTACGTTGTTCAGTTGCCCATGTGGCTCTCCCCATGTACATACATTTCGAGTCCCGCTAGATGTTACTCCTCTTTTTGAACACAAACCGTCAACACCAAAATGAAACAGAGCGGAGAGTAAGTGTACAATAAACCCGGCTGTTCTTGAAAACGGGTTCCTTTTGCATCGATATAGCGACGGCAGAAAGCAAGAGAAGCGGAGGTAGAGAGAGATGAGGTTACCAACAGCGAAGAGAGCACTCTGGAAAGGATTTTATACGTCGTTTAACGGGCCCGTGTTCGTTATCTGACACTCTTACACAGGTATGCGTAGTTAATCCCTAATCCATCCAGTCTCCCTAACTCCCTAAATGATAGAGTCTCGACGGAAGGTCTGCGCGGTATTGAAGAAGTTTCTTGAGAACCACTTCATGCACGACACGTGTGGGCACATGGTGCATCGCTCGCCCTATTCCTGAAGCCAGAAATGATATCCTATATTCCGGAATGCCGAGCACACGCTAGCGCGCAGAAAGCGTCCTATACGGCTTCAGTAAATTTCTTCGCGAGTTTTCTAGCACTGGTATTGGAGCTTTGGTGTAATCAAGTATGCAAAAATGGATGTGTCCGAGTCGCTCTTTGAGGCAGACGCGGGCCTAATCGTGCCTAAAAGTGAGGAACGACGTCCTCAGTTTTCGTTTTCGTTGCTTTTCTCCAGTCGGATATTGTAGTTTCGTATCGAGTTCGCTCGTCTTCTTGATCTTCCGTAGCAGAAGATATTGGTGTTTCAGCATACCTAAATACATTTCTCCGACAAGGAAGAGCGCGGTGAAAAGCGAATTACAGAATGGAAAAGAAAGTACAAAGTACACAACAAAATGCGTACGAAGGTCTGTTTACCGCAGCCTCATACCAGCTGACCCAATGCCACTCCGAATGCCCAATCAAAGTCGAATCGCATTGTTACTTCGTTCCTGCACTTCAGATGTCACGGTAAAGTGCACTTTTGTAAGAGAGATAGTGATACCGCGCCTTTAAGCATTTCTAAAGTGTACAGAGCAAATAGTAGATGATTTGATCATAGTCAGCCAAAATGTCTTCCATAAAGCGTGAAGGAGATACGCTCATACAGTTTCTACGTCTTGCCCTTTGGTTTACGCCACTCCTTATAAGTCCGCGGTTAACGAACCCAAGTCCGAGTCCAAGTCCGAGTCCGATTCCGCCTCTCCGGCCTCATTTTTCAATTGTATGAACACCTTCTCATCTTGGCGAACTTTCCTAAGAAGAGGAAGAACTTTCTTGATTTCCTGCCATTTTTGTGTTCTTCTATCGAATTCTCGACTGTAGGGATGCGAAAGCATATCATAAGCTTCCTGCGTCAGGAAGGAATCGCAATCGATTTCGCAAGACGAGTGAAGCAGTCGGCTCAGATATACCAATAAGTCGTCAGTTTTGGAGACTGGAGACGCGCCGAACGATATTCGTTCGAAAGTGATTTGTTTCGTGATTTGGGGGAGGCTATCCGTCTTCGTAGCATCCAGATAGACGCTCAGTTCGTCCAAGTATGTCTGATCAGCACCTTGAGCAAGCAACGCGAGGCATCCCAGTGTGAGCGAGGTTTTCGAGTCGTAGATCGGCTCGCTATTAAGATGGAAACTGAGCAAGAATTTACATCCTTTTATAAGACCGACGAGCTCTCTATCGGCCATATCAACGCAGTACGCGGAGGCGAGCTTGAATGTCGCAAGAACCAAGAAAGATGTGAGAGGATAAAGGACAGAGAAAGTGATAGATTCTGCACTCGCATCTGTTCCAAGAGGATCGGCGGATAACGTAAACTCAAGGTATTCCAGCATCGGACAGGCGATGGCGAGAGCCTCAAGGCATGACTGTAATTCGGAAGGTAGGTAGGAGAATAGAGTGTCAATGGTGAGACCGACAAGACTCTGGGGGGCGCCCGTGGATTGGAAAAAGCGCGTAATTGAGGAAACCTGGCTCTGAATAGATAGGAATGCTAAATTCGGAAATGCAACCTTGGTTTCGGGAGCTTGCAAATTCTTGACATCCAGTTTATTCTCAGACCCATATGAATCCCAAACACTCCCAATTGTCACGAGTCTCGGCAGATTCGCGATGGAACGGATGACTTGCGACGTGAGCATACACGTGGAAAGAAAAAGTTCCTTTAAACACAACAAGCCTTTCAGCAAGTCGCCGAGATCAGATTCTATATGCCTAGTGGAGAGTGGCACACAAAGGTCGAATCGAGTGAGATGGGGTGAGCGACAAAGAGTCTCTCCTAAAAGAGCCGAGATGAGCGGAAGAGCGGCATCAATGACCTTGACTTCATCGAGCTTTATGGATATCGTGGACAGCGCATCGTGCATGAACAGTAGTGGACACTGTAGCCACGCTATAAAACATTCGGATTCTACTTCGATAGAAAGGTTTTTGAGGCGCGGAAGCAGACAAACGCCTGGCCGCGTCATTGAAACCTCGTAGAGCACACTATCATGGATCATTCCTTCAAGCCGTCCATGCATATACCACTCTGAATGCGAGAGTGTGAAATGCTTTACTCGTTTCGCGAACGAGTTGAATCTCTTCCAGTCGCTTGGGTGTATGGTCCGCGAAAATACCTTCATTTTATTCATGTAGACATTCAGAAAATTTCAAGGCGCTGTCAAAGTAGGAGACTCACCAGTTTGCGATTCTTCTCTTCCGATGCTTCAGCGCGGGGCACCAATGGCACCAATAGCTCAAGCAGAGCTTTTAGCGGAGGATTTTCACGCCATACGTGATTGAGCGCGACGTCTGACCACGCGCGACACGTGCGAGCACATCGTGCGTTGCTTGCCCTATCGTTGAAGCTAGAGATAATATCCAAGACTTCCGGAATGTCGAGCACCGTGGGCGGCTTCAGCAAAATTCTCTTCGAATTTCCTAGCATAGTTATTGGTGTGCAGAAATTGGATGTGGTGTCCGAGTCGCTCGCTTTGAGGCAGACGCGGACCTTATCGTGCCTAAAAGTGAGGAATGATGGCTTCAGTATTCATTCTCGTTCCTTTTCTTGAGTCGGAGATTGTTGGTCATACCGGGTTCGTTCAGTCCGTCGGTCGTCCAGAGCAGGAAAAGATTGTAGAGAATGAAAGAAGTGAAACGCGTCCATTGTTTGTACGTGTTGGCGTGATAAGCTGCCGCGTGCCAGCACTACGGAACTTACACGACGGCAACGACGACAGTGACAACGACGACATGGCTACAGCGCTTCAAGATCTCGTGGAAGGAAAAATCGCAAGTTAAAATCTACATCTGTTCACCTAGCCACTGACTGACGCGGATCTAGGACTTTGAAGGGCAAAAGCTCACCGAGTTGCTCGTACGGAATGTCCTCGTTGGGAGCACTGTCAGTTGTTTGCACTTCTCTCTTTCCCTTTGCCACCCACGAGGTTTATCCATTAGGCCATTTCCTTCCTCCTTGGCTTCATTGCACAGTCACTGCGTGTGACATTCATTGTCGTCGGGGTCTGCACGGTTCTTCTCTGCTTGGTGCGTAGCCTCATCAAGTTCACGTTCACGTCCTTGGTTCTTATGCTAATGCTATGCGACATGCTGGTGTGTCTTCTCAGGTCGTTGTACCTCCCTGGTCGTTTTATAATAAAAATCCTGTCAAATGGCTGCCTGTCAAGAAAGATGCTAAGGCGGAGTGACATGGTCATTCCTGCCCGTTTGATTCGTATTGTGCACGATCGAGTTTCGTAAGATTTCGAAATGAGTGCTGCGGTAAGTAGTGCTGCCGTGTGAGTCATGCACATGGTCTGCTATTATTCTGCGAACGCTTTGGAGGCATTGAGAACTTCAAAAAAGAGATTGGAGCATGAGGCAATATCCGAAGGCACTGGTCGGTCTGGATGGGCTAGAATGGTGTGTCGTTTGTACTTGCGGCATTACGCAGTTGCTGAACACTGCCTTCTCCTGCAGCTAGCGACTCGTGTCTTCAGCGTTCGCAACCTCCTTCCTTCAAGCTTCTTGTAAAATGCGTACAAAATCAATTCAAGCCGTGCCAGTTTTCATGCCTTGTCTGAGAACCTTGATGATCATCGTGCAAGGCTCGAGTTTGTAGCTTAAAGCACATTTAAAAATATCAGTGTCGCGGGCCTCGGCCAGTGCCAACAAGCTTCGCGCAGAACTACGAGCCAGATTGGACAGTCTGCCAGGAGGCCGGCAGTCTAACGGCACATTTATACATGTTTCTTCCGGCGCTCGGCGCGCGGCGGCACATCCATCGTTCGGGGCTACATGTGCTTGTCGATGTGGGTCTCACAAAACCACTTCCGTGCAGTTTCTGAGTCGCGTCTCGAAATACTGTGTTCTAAAGTTTATTGCGATATGAGCGGGCTTCTGACGATAATAAAGATGCCGGCTGGGGCACGAAATTGGAGCTCCGTTTCATGGCTTCCTTTTTACGAGCGCGAATGAATTGCACGGCGTTTTAAATGCTGCTAGTACAGAGCATAATTTGGGTATCAGCATCTGGCCATTCAAATGGCTAATCGAGCTTGTCAAGCTGATTGTAACGAATTGGAGACAGAACAGAAGACACCAACCACATCCTAACCTCGAACTCTGACAGAAGTCACAGGCGCAGCCAGCGCCGACAGCGTTTTCCAGGCAGAAGAACTCGACTGGCAGACATTGCTAGGCGAGCTTATGAGTTGTCTTGAAAGATATAAGGATTGCCGAGGGGGTCCACATGGTTGCTTATGCTTTTCTGGGATAGCGGCAGATCTTCTGTTAACAATTCATTCGAGGCTCTTGCGAAGATCATGCGGCATAAGTGAGTAAGGTGCGGATGATTCTACAAAATGGAGCTGACACATGGAAGGCACACGAAAGTTGGGGTGGTGGCTAACGACGGGCGAACGGGGAAGTGGGGAGCCTGGAAGTCCTGAGTCTTGAATGGGCCCGGTACGACTGCACAGAGAGAACGAGGTCACTGGCGTTTACAAAAGACTGATTGCGGGCCGGGCGGACCAGGCAACTGGGGCAGGACTGCATATACTTTGATCAGTAGAACATGCAGAGAGTCAGAGTATTGAATGGAGACTTGAAACGCGTCATACGACGCGTTTTACCGCGGTCAGAAATGTATGTAGAAATCTATGGAACCTGACGATCAGGGCGCGCATGGAGAGAACGATGCGGATGCATCCATGAGAACTATCTAATGGATTGGAATGAACCAGTGTAGCGCGAGTCTGGTGGACAGACCAGACGCGAACAAGTCAGGGATGTCTGCTTAGCTTGAGAAAAAGATGCCTATGAAGAATGCCATATCGGGACGTACCGAACAAAACCCGGCGAATACGAAGACATCCAAGCTATTTGAAACACTCCGCTTTCCAAGTCCTCACGGAGTCCGAAGGCTCGAAGCCGAAGCCTAAGCACTTCTCGACGGACATGGAAAAGCGATATGCAAATCCCCAAAGCTGTTTCCCACTGAGAAAAGAAAAGAAATTCGGGCTGGCCTATTTCACATGATTTATTGTTTATTTCCCCGCATACCTTCCCCACCCCCACCCCCGCACCCGCACGCTGCGAGCACCGTCTGCGCGGCGCTCGAGAGAGATCTCTTCAAGCATTGCGATTGGGAGTTGGAGGCGGCTACCGGCGGGCCGGCGGGCCGGGACGCGATTTCTAGCATTCAGACCTGATGCCGCGCGTTGCCGAGTGATTCCTACTAAATCCGTCGTCAGCTGAGCGGAGTCGGCACCGCTGGCACTTCAGTATATAATACCGGCGAAGACGAATGGCCGCTAAAAGTCCTGTCTTTCCCCTGCCGACTGCCTGAATCCAATTTCCTGAGTATTTTGAGAGTCTGGAAGCGCTCGTCTGCACAATATTCGATGGATAAGCAGTCTGTATTCAAGAACAGTCGCGTCTATTGTATGTCTCACTCGAACATCTAAAAGCTCTGTACCCATTTACCCCCTACAGTCCTCGCTTTCGTCGCATACTGGGGTATTATCCTCTTCGGATACGATACGTACGTACTGTCTGTCCGCTTTGAGGTAACAGAACACTTTTATTTATATTATATCAGCGGCGTAGCCGGAGGTGTCGTCTCGCAAAAGGCATTTCAAGAGCATTTCCTCGCGGACGAGAATGGGAACATCGCGGCGAGCACTGTTACCAATGTATCAAGCAACGTCGTATCTGTCCTCCAAGCAGGTGCATTCTTTGGCGCACTGGGCAGTGCACCTATTTCTGGTGAGCTTTAGCTTCGTATATTGAGTGAAAACTAGCCCTGACTCCCCTTTTTCTACCAGCCCGCTTCGGCCGTAAATACACTCTCATTGGATTTTCTTTCATTTTCGTCATCGGCGCTATCTTGCAGACCATCGCAGGAGTTAACGGACGAGGGCTCGACTATATCTACGGCGGTCGCGTTGTCGCGGGTGTTGGTATCGGCGGTATCTCTGCAGTAGCGCCCGCATATGTCTCCGAGTGTTCGCCCAAGGAAGTCAGAGGACGCATCACTGGTCTATTCCAGATCATGGTCGCCATTGGCGTGATGTTGTCATATTTCATTAATTGTCAGTTCCTTTGTTTTGCTTTGATTATGTGACAGTCTGACTTGATAATTCATGTCGCAGTTGGCATCAGCGAACACAACCCAACTGGCCCGCGCGTCTGGCAAATTCCTTTTGGTTTCCAGCTCGTTCCCGCAGGTGTCATGTGCCTCGGGCTATTCTTCGTCAAAGAGTCCCCACGTTGGCTCGCGACGCGCGGTCGCACGCACGAGGCGCTCCGTAATTTGGCTTTCCTCCGCAAGGAGCACATCGACAATGAATATGTGCGTCACGAGATGGCGGAGATCGAGGCCGCGATTGAAGAAGAAAGGGAGGCGCGCAAGGGCCTTGGACTGAAGGAAGCATTTTTCGGAAAGGGGAACTTCGTGCGCTTCGTGATCGCATTCGTGATCTTCCTCTTCCAGCAATGGTGCGGCCAGAACTCAGTCTCGTACTACGCGCCGCAGATATTCACGGCAGTGAGTAGCCTCTTCCCCTCGCTTCATTAATTAAACACTGGAGGCTTAATTTGCCCTTCTGCGCCCAGATCGGTTACAAGGGTGCGACGAACTCCTTGCTAGCCTCCGGAATCTACGGCATTGTCAAGGTGGTCGCTACCGCGATCTTCGTCTTCTTTTTTGTCGACTCTCTCGGACGCAAGTTCTCCCTTGCCGTCAGTGCCTTCGGTATGGGCGCTCTGTTCTTCATAATCGGCGCGATCCTGAAGACGCACCCGCCTCCCACTTCACTCGCCGATGGCGCTGCTCCACCCACAGCATCCAAGGCGATGGCCGCGATGCTCTACGTCTACGTCGCGTTCTACAGCATGGGCTGGGGCCCCCTGCCGTGGGTATACGTCTCGGACATCTTCCCCACGCGGACGCGGCACTACGGCCTCGCGCTCGCGAGTGCCAGCCAGTGGCTCTGGAACTTCGTCGTGAGCAAGCAGACGCCGATCATCATTGCGAACCTCGGCTGGAAAATATTCGTGATGTTCGCGGCGATCAATATCGGCGGCATGTTCGTGTTCTCGCTTGTCATCCCGGAGACGAAGGGCCGCAGCTTGGAAGAGATGGACGTCCTCTTCGGCTCGGTGACGCGGGAAGAGCGCGATGCGAGGGTGCAGCAGACCCAGCGCAGTGAGTGCCAGCTACAGCTTTCTTCCCGTATGATATCGGATTTCTTATTTCTTATCTATATCCCAGCCATCGAACACAATCTACACGACACGACCAGCGTTTCGTCCGCCCCAGGCGACAACAAGGAGAGCAAGGTTTGAAATCTCCCGGCGCACGTATAAAATCGCCTGGCTATATACCGACCAGCACCCTTCTTTTTTCCGCTTTCCCATTGCAGTCACTTCTCCTTCGCCTTCTACTGTATTCTTCTGTTCGGCATACCTAGTCATTTTCATGTAAAATTCGGCGCCTCGCCTTCCTGCTTCTTGTTTTCGCCTTGTTTTCGCCTCATGCCCACGATCTGATGTTTTTGACGCAATGTATTTGTATTCCCGCATGCTTATTCTTTACTTCTATTCTCGAAAGCAAAAACCAGATGATGAACGAGAAAGAGGAAGAACTTTGTTTAAATATCCATGTAAAAAATAACTTCCGCAGCTACGGGGAGTCACAATCGAATATGACTGTGCTAACGTTCGGTCGACTTTACGCATCCTACTTGTATACATCACGTTCGTTCTAAATCGAGTTTCCTGAATCATTTGCTTGGTAAAGGTCCTGTCTTACCGACTAGAATGTCCTCATGATCAAGCATAGGTGTCTTGGAGTTTGCGCTTGAGCTATCACACATACGATCGCGTTGCAAACGCCTCTTCTTTGACTGTGTATGAATGCGCATTCACAAAGTGCGCGCGTGCGGTCGGTCGTTTCGCTCCCGGCGCGTAATAGGTCAATGTAATTCTGTAGCCTGCCGATTTGAACTTATCACACAGCATTTTCGTATGTTTGTCATAATTTATGTTAAAATACTAGTTATGTGTTTACTGACATGCAAACTGGATGTTGAGACGAACACCCTTATATGTCAGGAAATAAAGAGCTCCACTGTAAAATTCCATAGACATTTCGTTTTGTTTATTGATTGTGTGCAACACCAGCCCTTTCTCATGGGAGATAGTAGCAAGGTCCCATGTGGACGAATCACGATGCATGAATGTTGAGCCAGCCTGTGAGGTTGCCATCGGTTTCAGAATCTTATTATAGGCATACTCCAAGGTTTTCTTCAAACACCTGATGTGCGTGAGGCGTGGAATGCCATCATTTAAGAGCCGAGTCCTCAAGCAAAAAGAGTCCACCACAAAGACATTTTCACTTCCAATCCCTACAATCTGAGAAACTGTGATATTGATTCCTCTTGATCTTCTTTCAGCTTCAGACTTCCAGTGGAAGTTACAAATGTTTGAATTGATGCATTTCACAGGGTAAGATGGCACAAGGCATCTGGTGTGTGGAATGTCATTGAGTGTCAGTGTCTTTGAAGTCCCAGTGGCAGTAGGCAGAATGCTGTGTACAGATGAAAGCAGGATGGCCACAACTGATTTTCTCCCAAATTCATCTTGCACGCAAATGACATAGTTGTCTACCAGGTCTACAGTGTCAAAAACACTCTACATAGAAAAGCATCAGTCAATTTCATCTCACACTTTGTAAGATGTCAATACACACCCCAACAATTATGACAGAGCATTTTTCTTTCCAGAATGTCAGGAGATGCGAGTAGTCTGGGTCCTTCCAAGTCCCGTAGACTGCTAATGTATCACCACTTAACCTTGCAAAATTAACAGTGATGGTATTTGATTGCCAAGGGAGTTCCATCTTTTCATTGTAATGCAGTCTATCTGGCTTCAAATTCACATGGGGTGAAATCTGGTATATCTTGAGAGTTGTGAACCTAATAAAGTATCAGTGTGATATGGTAGTCTACAGATGCTGCATTTCTTACATTTTGTCACGACTGTTACCAGGAGAAGTGCCCACCACGAGCACAAGCACATCACCATTTGCCTGCATGTCGTAACCAAAGGTTTTCACTGAATACTCATCTGGCTTGTGATTGCCAGCACCTTCCAAATCATCACTTGGCCTGTGTGTCCAAATACACTTGCCATCCAGCACATTGAAACAGTGCAACTCACTCCCAGGGTAACCATCAAGGAAGAGCTCACCACCAGGGAGCAGTTCCTTGAGGTGGAGATCCGAATACGTCTTTCGGTAATTTGAATGATGAGGGACTACTTTTTCCTCACGCGTCGGTTGCAGCGGGGCGGAGTTGGTGCATTTGAGATGTCGCCGGTGTGCACTTTCAACCAGGGAGCGCAGTTTGGCCAAGGTGAGCGTGCTGATGGGAATGTGGCGAGGTAGATTGGGTGCTTCATCCTGCTCCAGTGCATGTAGACGACGTAGCCAGAAGACTCTGTCGGAAATGAAAATGTTGCGGAAATACTTGCATGTCTGAAACAGAGGTGAATATTATAGAGCTGGGTAAATATATCACAAGCACACACAAGTTCGAGACACGAGACCAAAAAACAGCGCAATCTTGGTCCAGACTTCATCTGGAACTGCAGAAACGTCGAAAGATATTTCTGAATGGCTTAATCGATGAGATACAACCTCATCTGAGTTGTTGGAAGATGTTGCTGTTTTTCTGGACTGCTTATCTGGGGCCTTGGAGACAATTGCTGGACGGCTTAATTGACGGTCTGGAACCTGACGGTCTGGAACCTTAGAGTTGCTGGAAGACGTTGCTGGATTGCTGGACTGCTGTTGGGCACTGCCTTTGGAAGTGAGTCTGCGGAGTCATTCACACGGCTGAAACAAAGAGATAATTAGATTGAGTTGCCGTTCAGCTGGGTAAACATAGGAAGTGAACACTAACTCTGGAAGCCATTGCTGAATGGTTGAAAGGTCAAATCCCCCAGCTGGAAGCATGGTTTATATGCCCTACGAAGTTTGCATCAGTCTCGTAACCAGCAACCGCGGTGGTTACTAGTCCGTAGAGGTTGGCAACAATCCTATGTTTGCAGGGAGAGAGAAGCAAAACTGTCGGTACTCAGGCGCATTGAGCTAGACTCGTATGTCGCGGCTGGCCTCATTCGGAGGGTTCTCCCCATTTGGATGAGTGGAAGCTTTTCTTCGATTGAAGAGACTGAAAAGCAGATGGCGAAAGCAGGTGCCTCGAAGACACCTTGGTTGTGGGCCATTGCTACGTATGGCACATTATGATTCCTTTCAATTCTTGTTATTCACTTTGGTACATTAAGACACCTGCATACAGAGATTTTTCATTTATACCTATTTTCCTCGGAGTTACGTGCCTCGAGGAAAACCTCCTCCAGCACTGCGGCTGGCCCATTTCCAGGTCCCAATCCAGGCTCCTGCAGCTCAGCGTGGGTGATGATACGCTGGCAGCTTCTTGGATGTGAGCCTGTCCATGCTCAAGACACTTGACACCTACTGCATGCAGCTCTGGAGCTGATATGCGATGCAGGCCCAGCTGCAGCGCACGCGCATCTGCTCCGAAGAGTGCAGAGATGTCGCCCGCAAACCGCTCCGCAGAAATGTGAGTGCGAGCGGCGTGCCTGAGTGATGGGGCAACGAGAAATGTGCCTGCACTGAAGGATGGCTGCGCAACTACACACCTGTGCGAGAGGGCGGCCGCGCGTAGTCTGCCTTCAAGCGAAAGGGACGACAAGCGAAGCTCCTGCGGGAAATGGGCGACTACTGCGTTTATTACACCCGCGCGGGAGAGGGCGCACGACAGTCCCAAAAACCTCCTTTCGCCTCTTTCCCCGCCCTCAGCACTCCAGCTCCTGCGAGAATCGCTTACCCATCAGAACAGCTGCGAAAAAAATTGTATATTTAGCATGGAGCAGAGCGCACATGGCGGGAAAGCAAATTTTTGGATATTCGACTAGCCGCTGTGG
This sequence comes from Phellopilus nigrolimitatus, assembly GCA_021029095.1. NCBI lineage: Eukaryota > Fungi > Basidiomycota > Agaricomycetes > Hymenochaetales > Hymenochaetaceae > Phellopilus > Phellopilus nigrolimitatus. The sequence goes on along the minus strand of JAJOHG010000042.1, from coordinate 146,847 downwards.
GCATGTCGGCATATCGGCGAGGATGACGATGCACCTGGTGAATCTTGACAACTTTGAACTTGACTGCATGCATACCACCGTGGATTTTGAGATTGTCGCTCTTGCACACAGGCAAGCCGTCTCGATGACGTGGGTTGCTGCTGGCGTGTTACGGTCGCAGAAACCAGAGAAAATATCTGAAAAGTATTTATTAAATGACCTGAAGCGGAATAAAAGATTGTTGGAGGACTTACCTACGGTTGTGAGTGTCGGGGATGTCGCGGACGATGTTGAGGAGCAAAGTCGCATGACGTCCTCTCGGGGCACGCGCATGTCGCCGTGCCGCGGTGATCTTCTGTGTGATCGCGGGGAGCCCATTCGTGCCGCTGTAGCCAGAGAACCCGAAGGTGGTCGGCTGTACGCCCTGCGGGAGGGAGCACCTGCGTGACTGTCGCGCAGCAGCCCAGATTCGCGATGCACAACGAGCGACGGACGGCGGAGAGGTCTACAGCTCTAGATGTTATGTTCAGTTTTTTTTTGCCGACCAACAACTAGCGCAAACATGAAAAGAAGTATATTCAAAAAAAGATGAAAAAGTATAGTCATAAGGAACCAATTTACGCAATGGGCGCATTTGTTTACTCACTCGGAAGCCTATACGTCCACCCGTACTCAAAGCGGTTGTCCGTGCTCAGGTCGCCGACAATAATGCCCTTCCCACCCGCGTGCCGGTGAGCGCAGCGGGGTCGAGTCTGAGGATGCCGTCAGTATTTGAGAAGCCGGACAAGTTTGACGCCAATGGACAGCTGCGAGATGAGGAGCGCCGGGGAGTGCGTAACCGTGTCAGTGTCTCAGTCGCCTGTCAAAGCAATTAGCGGGAAACAACGGAGGAGCATGGCGAAGGGGAGGTTCAGTGTCGGGACGGCGTCACGGATCACTGCCGAGGACGCGCCCTCGACGTCCAGCACCAACAAATCAAGCCGAGATGCGCAAGGGCAGTCGCCAAAAATTTCATTGGGCTGACATTGTTGCTTTGCGACTTCTACGATGCAATTTGGGAGAAACCAGAAGCAGACTGGTCGTAGAGAATCTTGTCGATTCGAGCGCGGTTGAGCCAACTCGAAAGTTGTGTTGCGATATAATCCAGACGTCTAATTTCCGGTCGCGACTTGCTCAGGAGCTACATTAGCGCAAAAAAGAGAACACCGAGGCTCTTGGGAGTGCATACATATTATGTAATGCGCGACGCGATCTTCCGGCCGAACTTCCGTTCGTGGTTGTGATTTTCCCGACAGCACCGAGATCAGGAGCGGTGTAATGTATTAAACTCCGAGTAGCGCAATCTGGGGGTTATGTACTGTAGCGAAGATGTGTCTGGTGAAGTCTCAGATTCGGGTGTCGGACTTCGGAGAGAAAATGACCACTGTGTGGTTAGGGTTCGATGAACGCATCCAAAAGTACAGCCACCAAATTAAGGTGCAGTGAAATGTACTTTGTCCCCGAACTCCGTGCTCTTCTGTATGCCTGGGCCTCAGCAAGATTCAGAGCAGCAATCGATCCGCTCTCGGACTAGTATTCCAGAGCAGCGAATATCACATTTGTCAATTTAGGTTATGCCGAGGTGAGTAACATTACAGTAAGTTGGATCTAATCAAGTCTTCAAGTATCAAATACAATGCATGGATTTTTGGGGGGTATAGAAGAAAGGATGTGGGGATCAATTCGAGGTAGACTTGGTGTTCGCCGTGGTCGCGAGCCCCACGCGGTTCTTCGACGTGTCGTACACGGAGTAAAAGCGCTCGAGGAATGCGTAGCCGTTGATGAAGTCGAGGCCCTGCCCGCTTGCCGACCCGAGCTGCTCAAAAAAAAAAAAAAACACACGTCAGAACGGTGTGAATGCAGGGGCAAACAGGAAGGGAAAAGGGCACATACGTCGCTCACGACGAGGTAGATGCTCCCCTGCGCGCCGCCGATGGCGGAGTTCAGGGTGCGCGGCCACGTCTGCGCGTTCCGCGTGAGCTCGAACGTCGTCCCGCCGACGGCGAAGTACAGGCTCTCCATCCTGGCGTACTGCGCGCTCGAGAGCGTCAGCAGGCCCGTCGCGGCGTCCTCCGTCGCGCCCGTGAGCGCCTTGTAGCGCGTGAACGCATCGGACGCGATGAGCACGAGCGTCGTGCCCGTGTCGACGATGCCTGCGGTCTGCGCCAGCACGGCGCTCTTGTTCGAGCCGTACGTGATTTTTTGGTCGATCCCCCAGTAGTAACGCGCGGGCGACGCCGTCGTGAGCGGCGCGTACGTGAGCGCACCTGTGTACTTGCTGGCATCCGGGCCGCCGAAGGTGAGCTCGCCGTTTGCGGCGGCGGCTCCGGTGGTAGTGCTGATCGGGTTGTACGAGATCCCGACGACCTCTGTTGTGATTTTCTTCTGCGCGAAGAGGGAGTCGCTGACGGTGGGCACCGTGGAGACGTTGGCGACGGTGCCCGCGGTGAGTGCGGCGGGGCCGAGCCCGAGGATTCCGTCGACGTCCGAGATGCCGGACGAGCTCGAGGCGACGCCGATAGACTGCTGCGAGATGACGAGCGCCGGGGAGAGCGTAACCGTGTCGGTATCTGAGTCGCCCGTCAAATCAATTAGCGGGAAGTGACGGAGAGAAGCAATACGGAACATACGTACATTCGTTTCCAGAGAACGACCCCGACCCGTAACTGACCGCGACCTTCTTGCCTGTATTCTTGCTCGTGCTGGAGCTCGCATATTTCTTGCGTGCACCGACCCAGGTGTTCGCCGAGCCGGTGTCGACGAGCAGCGTGTAGTTCGTGGGCGGGCTGCCGACGCCGACTGTTGCGACATAAGTGACCGCGGTGTTCGTCACGCCGACGTTTCCAGCGCGCGCCGCGAGGGCGAGAGGGAGCTCCGAGTCGGAGATGGCGCCGTCGAGGAGCCGCTCGAGCGTCTTGCCGCGCGAAAGTAGGTGCGTCGCGCGCGCACGGTCGAGCGCGGGGAGCGTCGAGCCGGAGAGGTTGAGGAGTGTGGCGAAGGGGAGGCTAAGTGTTGAGGGAGCGTCGCGGATCACTACCGGGGACGCACTGGCCGCGAGAGCGAGGAGGCCGGTGGTGAAGAGAGAGGACGAAGAGAGCATGGTGAGTTTGCGAAAGATAAGCCAAGTGAGTTGGTTTTCGACAAGTTGTGAGTAACCCTTGGTGGATGTTTTGAGCTCTTTTTATACCTTTTCATGGCTGCTATCCGCCGCGAGCAATATGCGCCGCGAGCGTCATACGCTTCCGCGAGCACAGGCGTTATTGTCTAGCGGAAGACTCGAGACATGCAGCGCCAATGTGTTGAAGCGAGCCGAGACATGCAAGAGTAGTCGACGGATTTTCATTGGGCTGCAATTGTTACTTTTTGATCCTAGAATGAGTAAGTAGCAGACTAAAAATAGGACTCACATCCGCGAAAATCAGCCCGTCGATCATTGTCGTACATTACGTAAGTAGCACAGCAATGCGGGTGGGGAGGGGCGGGTATTGGGAGGTGACTGAGGCTTAGCGGATGCTTGGGCTTTTCAATTGTCTTCAACTTCAAGTTTGAGAGGTTGAAGACAAGAGAGGCAAGTAAGAGTGGGTGCAGTCGCGCGTGGAGTTGAAGAAGACGCTCCCTCCTCTAGCCGGGACTTTGAGACACGCGCAGACGAGCAGAGACCGATGCGGTTACAAGACGCGAGGAAGCCCAGTGCGCAATGGGAGAAAAGTCGTCTGTTAATGGACGAGGACGGTCCACGGACACTCACACGTAGCGTGGTTCATTTGCACACACTGTCGTCTGCGTACTTAGACGTTCATCGACGGGAGGGGTCTCAGCAAGCGAGTTATTACAAGTCCAAGTGACAGTTGTTTTTCTGTGGTCTCCACGATCAAGCCTACAATGCAGTCTCACAGCAGAACCGCCGCCGTCGCCGCGACGGACGACAAGGACGAGGAAGACAAGGGTTAACGTTTAATTTGAAGATATCCATACCATAGCAAGCGGGGGAAGAAAGCAAGCGGGAAAAAAACAGGGAGACAGAGACAGAGAGCAGAAAAAATCCAGAGGGCAAACCAAAAGTACACGCCGATATTGAACTGCATCGCGTCCGAGCTGCTCAGTTCGAGCGGGCCCGTCGCCGCCAGCCTCATAGATCGGTATGTCCATCAACGCGCCCGACATCGACAGCGGGTTCGGCAGCCCGCCCGCGCCCACCTGGTGTGCAACGAGCTCCGGCACGCCGCCGCCGCCGCCTCCATGCGGCCCGCCCGTGAGCCCCCGCTGTGACGTGCTGCCGCCGTGCGGCGAGCCCCGCCGCGCTGACGTGGAACACGCTCTGACTAGGCCCCCCGCCCGCGCCCATCTGCCCCGGGCCGCCCGACGCCTCCGGGTCCGGTATCTGGTCCTCCGACAGCGACCCGCTCGAGGACCCGCCGGGCTAGTGCTTCGCGAGCAGCCCGGCGAGGAAGCGCGCGTACAGCCTCGGCGTGTGTCGGTCGTCGATCGACACTTCACTCGACGCGAGGACCTGGATGAGCTTCCCGATGAGCCCGAAGATCTGGCTTGTCTGCTCCCGCATGACGAGATTGGAGAACTCGGGACGAAGGAGCTGCGAAGACAATTGTCAGGATTAGAGCCAGATTTGCTTCGTTAGGCCACACCTTGAGCAAGAACGCCGACACGAAGGAGGCAAAGACAAAGTGTCCTGAAAACCGCGCGGCCGGCGCCTCGGAAGACAGCTGCTCGTAGTGCGTGGTGATGGATAAGACCTCTCGACGCGGCGCACAGCGTCCACCGACTGTGAGATGTAACCCCAAATAGGAGTTACGTCTTAACCCAAGCAGACACATTCCAATTGGAGCTGTGCGATGTGAGAACAGCAGATCCTCACGGAGAAGGTTGTTTCGCTCTGACATGGTAGCCTGACGATTTGAAACTTATCACACAGCATCTTTATATGTTTGTCATAATTTATGTAAAAATACTAGTTATGTGTTTATTGAAAGGGGACCAAAAGAGGTGCTTCAGTCAAAATACTGAATGGTGAGAGTCAAGCCAGATGACATGAAATAAAGAGCTCCACTATAAAATTCCATAGACATGTCGCCTCGCTTATTGATTGTATGCAACACTGGCTCTTTGTCATGGGAGATAGTGGCAAGGCCCCATGTGGACGGGTCACAAGGTATTAATGTTGAACCAGCCTGTGAGGGTGGTGTAGAAATGTAATGATAGACATACTGTGGGTAAAAGGTTTTCTTTGACTGCCTGAAGTGTGTGAGGCCTTTATTTGAGAGCCGAGTCCTCAAGCAAAAAGAGTCCACCACAAAGACATTTTCACTTCCAATCCCTACAATCTGAGAAACTGTGATATTGATTCCTCTTGATTTTCTTTCAGCTTCAGACTCCCAGTGGAAGTTACAAATGGATGAATTGATGCATTTCACAGGGTAAGATGGCACAAGGCACCTGGTGTGTGGAATGTCATTGAGTGTCAGTGTCTTTGAAGTCCCATTGGCAGCAGGCAGAATGTTGTGTACAGATGAAAGCAGGATGGCCACCACTGATTTTCTCCTAGACTCATCTTGCACGCAAATGAGATAGTTGTCTACCAGGTCTACACTGTCGAAAACACACTACACAGAAAAGCATGGGTCAATCTCATCTCGCATTTTGTAAGATGTCAATACACACCCCAACAATTACAATAGAACATTTTTCTTTCCAGAACGTCAAGAGCAGATCTGTTGCTTCTGTCCACCTGTAGATTGCTAGCACATCACCACTTAATCTTACAAATTTAAAAGTGGAGTGCATTACTAGTAGCCAAGGGATTTCTATCTTTTCACTGTAATGCACTGGCACTGGCAGTCTATCTGGCTTCAAGTCCATGTGGGGTGAAATCTGGAATATCTTGAGAGTTATGAACCTAATAAAGTATCAGTATGGTAGTATAAAGATGTTGTATTTCTTACATTTTGCCAGGGCTGTTGCCAGGAGAAGTGCACACCAAGAGCACACGCACATCACTGTTTGCCTGCATGTCATAGCCAAAGCTTCGCAGCCTAGGAGTATCTTTATGAACGTCATGCTGTGTGGGATTGCCAGAGTGTTCCGTATCATCACCTGGTCTGTGTATCCAGATACACTCATTGTCCAGCACATTGTAACAGCATAATTCATATGAAGAGGAACCATCAAGGAAGAGCTCACCACCAGGGAGCAGTTCCCTGTGGAGGAGATGCGGATTCATTTTGGTAAAATCCAAACAACGAATGGATACTTCTTTCTCTCGCGTAGGTTGCAGTTGGGCGGGGCCGGTGTATTTGAGATCCCGCCGGTGGGCACGTATGACAAGGCTGCGCAGTTTCGGCAAGGTGAGCGTGCTGATGGGAATGTGGCGAGGTAAATTGGGTGCTTTATCCTGCTCCAGTGCATGTAGACAACGTAGCCAGAAGACTCTGTCGGAAATGAAAATGTTGCGGAAAAACCTGCATGTCTGAAACAGAGGTGAATTTTATAGAGCTGGGTAAATGTATCACAAGCACACACAAGTTCGAGACACAGGACTTCCATGAGACCAAAAAACAGCGCAATCTTGGTCCAGACTTCATCTGGAACTGCAGAGACGTCGAAAGATATCTCTGAATGGCTTGATCGATGAGCTACAACCTCAGAGTTGCTGGAAGACGTTGACTGCTTATTAGAGCATAGCACGGGTCAGGTTTACCCACGGTAACCCGCAAGTGGATCCGTGGGAACACTCACGGGTTCGGATCACCCGTGCATGGGTGATCCGTTTCCCACGGATCAGCGGGAGTCCGGGTCTGGATTTTTGCAGATTTTACAGACCCACGGTTACCCACGGGTATTGAGGACTTGTAGGTGATACATGTCTATATAGATTAGCAATGTTTCCACCAAGTTTTGGTGCCCACTTTTTTTCGCCGAGTTGTGCTCGAATTTTCGTGTGTCGTTCAAAGAAAGTACGGTGTTCCCTATCAGGAAAGACATGCGTGCCGTCCGCACGTTCGCCGCTTTCGATCTCCAAGGCCATCCCCTCTCGGCCGCGCGACTGCGATTGGGACGTGCACATGCGCGGCGCAGGGCCACCCCACCCTTGCACCAGCAACAACAGCGGCATCAACAGAAGCAGCGCTAGCAGCAGCTGCATATGCACGCCGACAGCCAGACGCTCGACGCGTCCCCTTGACAAAACCGAGATGGCCCCCTCCAAGAAGTCCACCTCGTCCATCTCCTCTCATCCCGCGCTCGTCGTGAAGTCGGGCAAATACTCGCTTGGCTACAAGTCTGCGCGTGCTTTATGAGCTTGGGGAGCTCGGAAACGGCCAGTTCAAAGATGTATGTTGGATCATCCTTTCTATCATAACTATTGTTAACAAGTAAACAGTTCAACCCAGACGTCAATCCCTTCCAACGCTCATATGTCGCCGAGATACACCGCATCGACAAGATGGCCAGATGGGACCGGTTTTTTCGCGTCGCAAACAGAGAAGGAAAAGGATCCCATACGTGTCAGACCTTTGTACAGGTCTGCGTCGATGATGATTTCGGCCGGCCCGCGCGGCCCTCAGGCAATCGACGAGCTCGATTTTCAGCTCGCAGAGAACGAGAAGAGACTAGTGCAAATGAACGACAGCTAGCAGACATTGAGCGACTGCCCGAGGGAGCTTATCGAAGCGAGACATGTTCTTCATGAGACTGCTGTTTTCTTCCTGAAGGTGCGCATCGACAGTTCCAGTTTGTGGCGTAGAGCGCGCTCACCGACATGCTACCAGGCTGAGGGATACCAGAGCAAAATTCGAACGTCGTTCAATGGTAGCGCTACACCTTTGCTCCAGCATGACGATACTGAGAATCAGTTCTCAGCGAGTCAATCTTTGTCTGGAGGCTTCGACTTGGAGTATGTTTTTCTAATGAATGTTTCTGTTGACTTACTCATCTTCCCGCATATTTGTTTACAGAACAATTGAGCGCTCTCGCATGCTTACGTTCGAGCGCATAGTATGGCGTGTACTGCGAGGAAACCTGTACGACATCGAGGAGCCGTTCATCAACCCTGCTACTGGCGAGGAGACACGCAAGAATGTGTTCATCATTTTCATGCATGGCAAGGTATTGCTCGCGAAGATTTGTATGGTTGCGGATTCAATGGGTGCGACACTTCATCGTATCGATTCAAACGCGGACAAGCGTACAGACGCTCTGCGTGATGTAAACACGCGTCTCGAAGACCTTTCGACTGCGCTATACAACACAGGCCACAATCACTCGCATTCCCGTACCACGACTAGAGCACGGGCATGCACTCGCAGAACGCGTCGCTGTGCGACAGCGCGTGCTCGCCGGGCACGCTGCACAGTGCGTTCTCTGCGGGGTCCGGCGCGGAGCTGATGCCACATGCTGCACCGCAGCTCACTCTCGCGCCACCGTACCCCCGCGCGCCGCAGCTCAGCGAGCTCGTCTCGCCGGGCGCGGAGATGGACTACTTCGGTGGGCCGGGCGGCGGCGCGGGGTTTGCAGGCGGCACGACACTGGGCCTGCCGACATCCTTGCCGTCGACGGCTGCGGGAGGCATAGGTGGAGGCGAGGACCTCACGATGTTGGGCGCCTCTGTGGGCTTCGGGCAAAGCGAGTGCGCAAGTCCGAGCTCGAGTGCTACACCATGCTCTCAAAAACGACTGTGCACCACTTCTCGTGCAGGCAAGGACCTTATCTCTTCGCTCGCGTCTGGTTCGCTCACTGTCGGCTCCCGCTTCGGTGGCGCTCTCGACGGAGCCGCCTGTATGTTCTCGAATGCACGCGATGCCGGCCTGACCCCGTGTGAGCTCGTCGATGAGTCGCGTAAGGCGAACAAGCTTAGTGTGTGTATAATCACTTTCTTCGCTTACCATCTACTGAGAGATTCTCCATAGTTAGTGGTATCGGGGTATCGGGCACAAGATCAAGAGCGTGAACAACCCTGGTGTGCGTGTCGAGCTCGTAAAGGAGTATGTGTTGAAGCATTTCTCTAGCCACTCGCTACTCGACTACGCGCTTGCAGTCGAGAAGGTCACCACGGCGAAGAAAGCACTCATCCTCAACGTTGACGGGTGCATCGCCATTTGCTTTGTCGACCTGCTTTGTGACAGCGGAGCTTTCACGCCGCAAAGGTCACACCGGGCGAGTTCGCAAGCACAAGAAGCTTGTGTGCCTACAGACCTAGGTTGCACGCGCAACGTCGTTTCATGTTCCGGATTGCGTAATAAACGCAAACGTATATATCGCCGTCGCTGCTCCTACGACCATCGCACAAACTCACAAAGCTGTATTTACTTATTCTTTTTCCTACTGAATACTGAGGACCCACGGATCAATATGCATACCCACTAGACCCGGACCCGCCTGACCCGGACCCGCAGGTCATGCAGACCTGCGGATCCGGGTCAGACGAGAGTCCGGGTCTGAGTTTTGAAATTCTCATACCCGCGCAAACGGATCCGGATCTACCCACGGAGCGACCCGTGCTATGCCCTACTGCTTATCTGGGGCCTTGGAGACAATTGCTGGACGGCTTAATTGACGGTCTGGAACCTCAGAGTTGCTAGAAGACGTTGCTAGATTGCTGGACTGCTGTTGGGCACTGCCTTTGGAAGTGAGTCTGCGGAGCCATTCACACGGCTGAAACAAAGAGATAATTAGATTGAGTTGCCGTTCAGCTGGGTAAACATAGGAAGCGAACACTAACTCTGGAAGGCATTGCTGAACGGTGGAATGGTCAATTCCCCCAGCTGGAGGCATGGTTTATATGCCCTACAAAGTTTGCATCAGTCTCGTAACCAGCAACCGCGGTGGTTACTACTCCTTGGAGGATGGCAACGATCCTATGTTTGCAGGGAGAGACGAGCAAAATTGTCGATACCCAGGAGCATTGAGCTAGACTCGTATGTCGCGGCTGGCCTCATTCGGAGGGTTCTCCCCATTTGGATGAGCCGAAGGAGCTCTTCGATTGAAGAGACCGAAAAGCAGATGGCGAAAGTAGGTGCCTCGAAGGCACTTTGGAGTATTCTAGAGTAGCGAATATCATATCTATCAAGTTAGGTTGTGCCAAGGTGAGTGAAATTGCAGAAAGTTGAATCCAATCGAGCTTTAATGGTCCACGGACACTCACACGTAGCGTGGTTCATTTGCACACACTGTCGTTTGCGTACCTAGACACTCACTGACGGGAGGTCTCACAGCAAGCGGGTTAATACAAGTCCAAGTGACAGTTGCTTTTCGGTGGTCTCCACGATCAAGCCTACAATGCAGTTTTACAGCAGCGCCGTCGCCGCCGCCGCCGCCGCCGTCGTTGTTTGCTTTTCGACTTTCTGCGATGCAGCTGGTGAGACTCAGAGAGCAAGCAGCAGACTGTGATGCTTGAGATAGGACACACATCCGCGAGAATCAACCTGTCGATCACTGTCGTACATTATGTAAGTCGCATAGCCTGGATTTTTTTATCGGGTTTGGAAGCTTGGCGACGGGAAATGGGTAAGGGAGCGTTTTTTCCCGGGGATTTGATGGATGATGGGGGCGTTGTCGCGGGTGGTCGGTCGGTCGGTCGGTCGGTCGGTCGGTCGATCGGTCGGCGAGAATTGTGGAGACAGCAATCTACGTACACGTACGTACGTACGTAGCAGACATGCATGACAGATAATGGGAGCGAGCTGCGCAGCATGTCGTGTGGGACAGACCGAGAGCGAGCGAGCGGCCGGCGCGGCACGGTGCAGAGCTTGTCCGCTCGTGCATATGTACCCGTGACAGCTTTGTACCGCACGCCACGCGCCGCGTGAACCTTGTCTTACTCCCAGTCGCGAGCACGAGGCAGGCTGCGGGCCAAGAGAAAAGAAAACTGCAATTTGAGAACGTAGGAGATGTCGATTTGAAGTTGTGGGTCGAGTTTGGGTACAGTGTGGCACGTGATCGACGTGCTTCAAAAGCCCCACACCCACGTAAATAACCCACAGCCACCCACTCGATTACCTGACGAAACAAAAAAAGTAATTCAATTTCAGAAAACTCGTAAATAATGAGGTGCGATATGTATTTCTTGAAAACGATTTGCCGAAAAAAGACAGTAAATGTTATAACGAACAGGCGAAATGATGCTCTTTGGAATAGGGTCCGATTAGCTGCTCATTTGCTAGCCAACATGGTCCCTTCGACCATTTAAGAATCGGGAAGTTATGTATCGTATCGTACCGTCCTGAATATATATATATATATATATATATATACATATATAATGTATACTGAAAAGGCCACATACACGCAAGTTCCACCGTGTCCTGTGCCGCCGAATCAAGCACATATGTGTTCTAAATGATACATACTCCAGCATTTCCGAAATCGGTTTCTGTTTTGTGTGCTTGCCTGGATTTCGCCTCCGAGTCATAGTAATGTAATGTAAGTTACAATTAAGTAGTACTACTCACAGGCCACAGGCTCCTCGCCGCAGGAAAGAAGGGGAGGGGGGGGGGGGGAAAGAAAAAATTGCGTTCTTCCCAAGTCAAAAAATTTGGTCCCGAGATCCGGGCGGAGCCGAGCCGCGGGAGCAAAGCAGGCAAAAAGGGATACATACGTGCGGGACCCCCGGATCGGCTCGTAGGAACGCGCGGTGGCCGGGGGGCGATGGAGAATCAAGAGCCGTTTGGTAATATCGTCTACGGGCTCGGGTGGGAAAGGAAGGGGAAGAGGAATTTGAAGGACGGTGGGGGGCGGCAGGGGTGCGACGGGGCGGAGCAGGAAAGAGTGCTTTTTCTTTTTCTTCTTCTTCCTTGATTGACAATAGGAGAGTTTGGGCAGCGCCGACTTCTTGGGACGCGCAGTAGGTAGAGGGAGAGAGAAGAGGCGGGAATGGGGATGGGAGAGGGATGAGCAGAGATGAAAAGAGGCGGTGCGGAGGTAAAGGGTCCGTGGAGAGCCTATTAGGATTAGGCGCGAGCGAGGACAAGATCTTGGGTTTAGTGGGATGCGCGTGCTCCGCAGCGTCTGCTGCGGGTTTGCGAGTCTGCGTGGACGGAGCCGGGACGGAGTCGGAGTCGGAGTACGCGGGTTGGAGTCGCGGGACGGGGTCGGGGGGTGGCCGGGAGCGACGCGGTGCAGAGCTTGTCCACCCGTCCGCGCGTCGTTTGCGTACGTACGTACGTACGTGCCCATGGCTGTGCGCGGCTCGCTCAGCTGGAGGCTAGTCAGGCCACACACGCCGGAGGAAAGATTTGAAAAAAAGCGAGAGAGGAGGGGCGGTACATAAAGGTGAGACAAGAGTGCGTGTTGCGTGGAAGAAAGGCCGGCGATCCGAGGACTACTCCCTATATTTTCTTTCGCTGACGCTTCTGGACTCGACCCGCGACTGAGACTGAGACGACGGTTACTCTTTTTCTTCTCTTTTTCTTCTCTTCTTCTTCTCTTCTCTTACACACACTTAAGGCGCACCCGCCCCGCCGAACACCGAACGCCGATTCGATCCGAGACTAGCGCCTCAGCTCATCTGCGTGCACGTCGCGCATCGCGCCGAAATAGAAATAGGAATAGGAATAGGCTCCGTACCGCCCGCGTTCGGACCCGCACGGGGCCCAATCCGAGTCTCGTAGTTCCTTTTGACGGACGGACGAACTCCGCGCTGCGCGCAAGCCGAAGGTGTGTGATCGAGAGCGGTCCCCCCCGTCCGCCCAATCAGCGCGATCAGAGTAGGAGCGCGGGGCACGCGGGGCTTGGTGAGACACTTTGCATCCGCCTCTTTTATTGTTTTGCTTGGGGAGCTTTGGTACATTTCTTGTTTATTGGTGGGTACATTTTTTGTTTCGCATGTGTTTCGACGCGGGCCTGGACTGACGGAGAAAGAGAACTGTTTATATTTTTTCTGACAGTGGACGAACGAAACGACGGCCGGGAATAGCACACACGCACAGGCAAGCGCTTCGGCTTCTATATCTGGGTAATAGCCATCTTAGGTGCCGCCTTTCTCTGCTCTGCTCTGCTCCCCGTTATACGCAGGCGCTGACGGCGGATCTCGCCCAGACACTCAGTCTCAGACAGCTCTCCCATACACACATACATACGCACGGCACGTCCTGTCCTGTCCTGTCCATCGCACCTGTCGACCTGTCCATCTGGTCTGTCTCACATTCACATCCTTCCTCCTTCCTTCCCTTGTACTCGCCGCTTCGGGCGCGCGATCAACAGGTCTAACATTCTCTGCGCTCGCTTTCCCTTTTTTCTCTTCTCTTGTAGGTTGGCCACGCACGCACGCACGCACGCACGCACACCCGGCGGTTCGCAGCTCTCTCCCCCGGACGCAGACGCAGACGCAGACGTACCGCGTTGCACGTCCCCTCGCGCGATCCGCACCGCAGAACCGCAACGCAACGCAACGCACGCACACGCGTAGACGCATTTGGCTTTGACGCGCGCCGCGCCTTGTTTTTCTCTGCGTCCCCCGTCGCCCCGTCAGTCAGCCCGTCAGCCCGTCGATCCGCCTCGCGCCTGTCTCCCCGGATCCCCGAGGCGCACCGCACCGCACCAATCCACACCGCAGCACAGCACACCGCACCGCCTGCACCGCCCCACCCCGCGCCGCAGAAGAACAACAGTACACCAAGGAGGAGGAGAAGGAGAAGAAGAAGAAGAAGGAGAACAAGGGCGCCCTATTCCGGAAGCCACACACGCATACGTCCGCACGCACGCACGTACGCACGCACGCAGGCAGGCAGACACTACAAAACGCGGCGCGAGCGGAGGGTGCACATGGCTGCTTCTGCTTCGGGCGCAGGCCACCACGCACGCGGACACGCACACACACACGGACACGCGCCTCTGCGTCCGCGCGTCTCAGCGGGAACAGCGGGGACAGGAGCGGGCACGTCGCGCTCGGTGAGTTCCTGCCTTCTACGTTTCTACGTTTCTGCATGCTTCGTCGGGGGTTGGCGGGTCGGGGGGCGAGGGGCCGGCCGGGCGCACCGCGCACCGTACACCGCACACGAAAAGAGTCTTAATAGAAAGGGCGAGATGGACGGAGAAGCAATTATTTGGCAGCATTGCATCAGCCTCCGCCCCCATCATCATCATCATATCATCACCATATCATATAAACCTTTTTTCACTTCCTTTCCTTTTTTCTCTCTTTCTTTTTTCTTTTTTTCTTTTTCTTTTTCCTTCTCTTCTCTCTTCTCTCTTCTCTCTCCTCGCCTGCCCTCGACCCTGCCCGCCTCCCACCCCGTCCCCGCCCCCGTCCCCGTCCCTACATCGCCCCCCTTATCGCTCGCGCCCCCGCACCATACTCACGCCTTCCACCCTGCAGCCCAACGGAGACTCCTCCGCCCCGGCATCCCATCTCCGCTCCCACCCCGACTCCACAACCACCATCACCGCCAACATCATCCCCACCACCACCACCACCACCACGCCGCCCCCTCCACCCCCTCCACACCCCGCGCCGCAGCAGCAAGCAGCGACGATGCCCGCCATCGGCGCGCACCCCGCGTTCTACGACCCCGACGCCCCGCCCGCGCCGCCGCCGCTCCCCGCAGGGCTCGAGTACGCGCAGTTCCTCGCGCTGCAGGCGCAGCACCAAGCGCAACAAGCGCACGCACAGGCCCAGCAGGCCCAGGCCCAGGCGCAGTACGCGTACGCCGCCGCGCCGTACGAGCAGCTCGACGGGGCGTACACGTACGAGCCGATGGACGCGCTCGACGCCGCCGGTGGTGCGGCGTATGGATACCCGCCGCAGCACCAGCACCACCAGCAGGCGCAGTACGCGCACCAGCAGCAGCACGCGCACCAGTTCGCGAGCGCGTCGCCCGTGGGCGCGGGCCCCGCCGGCGCCCCCGTTGGCGGGTTCTTCTTCGAGGGGTATCCCCCCCACCATGCGCATGCGCAGGGGTACCACCATGAGCAGCAGCAGCAGCAGCAGCAGCATCAGCAGCAGCAGGCGCAACACCAACACCAACATCAACAGCATCAACATCAGACGCAGCACCACCAGCAGGCGCAGGTGCACGAGCACGGCGCGCCGTTCGAGATGTACGCCCCACCGCCGGCGGCTTCCTTCAACGGCGGCGGGGGCGCGGCGTTCGATGGGTTCGCGGGCGCGGGCCCAAACACGACAGCGAGTACAACGGCGAGTACAACAGCGAATGCAACAACAGCGGGGAGCGCGGCGAGCACGATCGCGGGCACGCCACCGCGCGGGGGTTGGGAGGATGGCGGCGCGCAGTTCCAGCCCGCGCAGCCCGCACCCGCAACTTCCGGGGTCCCCGTGCCTATATCGGCGCCGCCGCAGCCGCCGCGCTGGAGCCGCTCCGCCGCGTCCGCGTCTGCGTCCGTCTCGGCGTCTGTGGGCGGCGGGCGGGGGCGCGGCGGCGTGGGTGTGAAGCGCGAGAGGGAGCGAGGGGGAGGGGGAGGGGGAGAGAGGGAGAGGACGGCGACGGGAAATGGGAGCGGGCGCGGCGCGGTGGAGAGGGAGAGCGCGGGCGAGGGGTCGGGGGAGACCGTCACTGTCGCCGCCGCTGCTGCCGCTGCCGCTACGGCGGGGGCGGGGGCGTCGCAGCCGCCCCAATCGCAGCCGCGCGCGCAGAAACCGAAGGCGCCCGCCCAGTCCCAGTCCCAAACAACAACAACACAGATTCAGCAACCGCAGACGCAGGCGCGCAAGCGCGCGAAGCGCGCGCTGGACGCGGAGAGCGACGGGGGCGGGGGGAGCGAGAGCGAGGACGACGCGCTGCTCACTACCGCCGCCTCGCGTGCGCCTGCGGGTGCGGGCTACGGAGCGGGTGCCGGTGCGACCGGAGGAGGAGGAGGAGGTGGGGGTGGGCGTACGGCATGGGCGTGGGCGGGTTTAGCGGGCTGGGCGGGCTGGGGATGGCGAGCTTGGGCATGGGTGGACTGGGGGGATGAGCGGGTTGGGTGGGTTGGGTGGGATGGGCGGGATGGGCGGGATGGGGCAGGCGAGGTTGTGAGTGTTTTTTTTCTCTACGAAAATATGGAAGTGGGATTGGGAGTGGTTGCTGACTTTATTTGCTTTCTCTTTTTTTTTCTTTTCTTCTCGCTTAATTGTTGTCGTCGACGCGCTCGCCCGCTGTCCTCCCGCCGACCGACCGACCGACCGACCGACCGACCGACTGATCTCGTGCATGCGCCGCGGCGCCGCCACCTGCGTTTTCCGCGCACAAGAAGGCCGGGCGCGTGCACGCACTGCAAGAAGCTCAAGGTGCGTTTTTCTTTTCTCTCCTCTCTTCCTCTTCCTTTTTTTTTTTTTGGGTTTGCTTACGGTCGCTCCTTTTTTTTCTCTCTCCTCTCCTCACATGCGCGTCTCTTCCTCGGCGTGCTCGCGTCCCGCCTGGTCTATTTTCGGCCCGACCCTTCCAACGTATGCGATGCTGTGCGGTGCTGTGCTGTGCCGACCGGCGGCCCCACATCGCCTGCACCCCCTGTTCTGTCCCGAACGTCCGTCCGTCCGGCGGTATGGTCTTTCCTGACGCCACCGGCCTCCCGTGCGCGCCTGTGCCCGCCGCTCGCTTCTCGTCCCTCGCCCTGGCGCGGTGCGCGTCATCCCCGTGGGCGTCTCTGCATTTGCATCTGCATCGGAAACGTGCTGCGCGTCCGGCGTGGCTCGTGCCCGGCTCGTCGCATTCATTCGGCTGTTTGTTTGCTGCCCCTCGGCGCGCGATGCCGATGGCGATCCCCGCGATCCACCCCTTTTTTCTCTCTCTCTCTCCTGCGGATCTCGTGTGCGCTACATGCTATTGAAAAAAACACTAATTATAAAAACGACGCCGCCACCGCCTCCGCGCCTCCACCGGCACGCACCGCCGCCGGGCACAGATGAAGTGCGAGTTCCCGCAGAGCGAGAACGTGTGCAAGCGCTGCAAGGCGGGCGGCCACCCGTGCATCGTCGAGGGCCGCAAGCCGCGCTCCGCGCCAAAGTGAGTGCCGTGTTCCCGCGTGCCCCTTTCCCCTGTCCCCTTCCCTCTCCATTTCCTGCTGCCTCGCCGCCCGGTCATTTCGCCGGTGTCATCTTTCTTTTCATTTTATTTTTTTATAAGTCTCGTGCGTAAGGGAATATTTATACTGACTGGATGGCTTTTCTCCCTCCTCCCCTCCCTCCTCCCTCCTCCTCCTCTTACCGCTCCGCCCCTTTACCGACTCTGACTCCGGCTTGGCACCTCTCTTCTTTCTCTTGACGTACCTGTTCCTCGTCTCCGACGTGACGTCCGGCTTTGTCGAAAACGCGTCCCTGCTCGCACGCCCCTCGCTTAACCGTTGGGACCTGTTTCCCTCGTGTGGCTATAACTACCGCCTGCCGCTGTCTCGATTCACCCCCCGACACACGGATGGCCACCCCCGCCGCCGCCGACGCCGACGCCGAATGCGCGATGCCCGTCCCCGAGCACAGCAAGCGCGAGTACCTCCTCGCGCAGATCCGGCAGAAGGACGCGATCATCGAGTCGCTGCTCAAGCAGGTGCGCGGGCCCCCGTTTCTTTCCTTTCTTTTGTTTTGTGACACGCACGGAACGCGAGGGGCATGCTGATGCGGTCCGGAGGGCTGCTGTCGATGTCGGACACATCCCACCTCCGAGCTCGGCTAGACGCCCGCTGCTCTATTTCCCTAATAAGGCAACCACATGCCCGGATGCAAATCCCATGCGTGTTGCTGTGCCCTGCTTCGCTATCTTATCACGTTCCGGCCTTTACCTTGCCGACGCGGATGACGCTGACGCCGGTGCTTGTTTTTTTCTTCTTTTTTCCCAGCTGCACAACCCCTACATGGCGACGCCGCTGTCCATCGCCGCGTACCGCATGGCGTCCTCGCCGTCGGACACACACGGCTCGCGCAACGTCATCCAGTGGCTCGAGCGCCTCCAGCAGAGCGCGCACAACCAGCCGGGCGCGGGCTCCGCCCCCGGCACCGCGCGCGCGCTCGAGCGGCGCGAGCGCCGCCGCCTCCGCCGCCTGGGCCAGGGCGCGGGCGTGGAGGATGGCGCGGAGGACAGCGAGAGCGACGCGGATGCGGAGGAGCTCGGCGCGGAGGGCGGCGGTGGCGATAGCACGATGGCCGGCGCGGATGATGGCGGCGGGCTCCCGGGCGCGCCGAAGGCGGACCCCGAGGCGGCCGCGCAGGCGGTGTCGGAGACGCTGCGGCAGTGCGACTCGCTGCCGGACGACGCGGTGCCGATCGGGCTGCTCGCGAACCTGTCGATCTCGAACCGTGCGGGGCGCCCTGCGACGGCCGCGGCGCACGCGGCGGCGCGCGCGGCGAGCCGCGAGGGCAGCGCGCGCGCCGCGGGGAGCGCGGTTGGGGAGAGCGATGCAGACGACGATAATAATGTCGGCGTTGCGAACGAGACGTACTTTATGCCGGGCCCGGCGACGGACCTTGGCGTGCGCAAGCAGCTGATTGAGCGCCATAGCCCGCCTGAGATCCTTGTGCATGGGCTTGTGAATGCGGAGGATGTGGAGAGGCTTTTCGAGATGTGGGTCCTTATTTACTTTTTTTGAGTGGTTGGCTTCTTCTGTTGCTGAAATCTAGATTTTGGGATAGATTTTACGAGAAAGTTAACGTGCGTTGCGCGTATCTCGACTCTGTTTATTCGCGACCTAACTTTTTTTTTTAAATTGCTATTACGATGTGACAGCCCTTCCTCTCGCTCCTCGACCCGCAGCTGCACACGCCCGCGTCGACGTTCGCGCGCTGCCCGTTCCTCTTCACCGTCGTGTGCGCGATCTCGTCGCGCTACTACCGCGAGAAGTCCGAGATCTACGCGATCGCGATGCACTTCGCGAAGCACGCGGCGGCGACGGCGCTGATCGACGGGTGGAAGTCCGTCGAGCTGTGCCAGGCGTACATCCTCATGGCGGTGTACGCGGTGCCCGCGCGCCGCTGGGAGGAGGACCGCAGCTGGCTGTACATCGGGCTCGCGATCCGCCTCGCGACGGACCTCAACCTCCACCAGGCGAGCGGCGCGCGCCCCGCGGACGAGCAGCACGCGCGCGAGGTGCTGAACCGCACGCGCGTGTGGATGATCTGCTTCAACCTCGACCGCTCGACGGCGACGCAGTTCGGGAAGCCGTCGACGATCAAGGAGGACTAGTAAGTCGCCTCTTCCTGTCCCCGCCCCCTTCTACGCCCCTCTGTCCTTTTTTCTTCGTGTGTGGCGTGGTGGCATGAGGCTCAAACTGACCGCAGCAAACAACTCAGCATCATCCGCAACTCGAAGGACTGGTACCGCCGCTCGCCGCTGAACCACGCGTACGACGTGCACCTGTGCGCGTACAGCTCGCTGCTGCGCATCGTCGCGCAGTTCCACGAGGAGATCTTCTCGGACAAGGACGCGCCGGGCGGGCTCAACTCCGTGCGTGCTTTCGTTCTCGTGTTTCCTGTCTCGTAGAGAGAAACTGGCGCTGAGCGTGTCGCTTTTTTGTTGTTGTTAGAACACGGACTTCCGCGCGGTGACGCTGCGGCACGACGCGATCCTGGAGGAGTACTTCAAGGAGTGGACGCAGAAGTTCCAGGATGACTCCGATCCGAACGGTGAGCGCCGTGCCCAGGTCGTTAAAGCTAAACTCGACGCGAAGCGCTGAACGCCTTGATTTTTCCAGACAAAGCGTGCAAGTTCCGGTGCACCCTGCTTCCCTTGTGAGCGTCTTCGTCGTCTGCTTTTGAATCTGACGTGACTGACGGAGAGCCGTGTTGGATACAGCCTCACGAACTACTCGCGCCTCGTGATGTTCTCGTTCGGGTTCCAGCAGGCCTTCCGCCGTGGGTTCCGCGCGGGCGACGAGCTGTTCTTCAACAAGGTATGGTTGAAGACTAAGGTTGTTGCCTGGGGGAGCGCTGATGTGCCTTGGGTTTTGTAGTGCATGGAGTCGGCGTCAAATGTGATCAAATGTGTGATTGAGACGCTTGCGCCGAGCGGTTACTTCCGATACGCACCAGACGGTCCGTCTGTCTTGCACTTTGGGTTAACAGCCTCTTTTCTTACCTGTTTAATTTCCAGGACACTTTGTCTTTGCCTCCTTCGCGTCGGCGTTCTTGCTCAAGGTGCGACTTAACCAAGCAATTTGTTCAAAGTAAATCCTAACAACTCTCTCGCAGCTCCTTCGTCCTGAGTTCTCTAATCTCGTCACGCGGGAGCAGACAAGTCAGATCTTCGGGCTCATCGGAAAGCTCATCCAGGTCCTCGCGTCGAGCGAAGTGTCGATCGACGACCGGCACACGCCGAAGTTGTACGCGCGCTTCCTCGCCGGGCTGCTCGCGAAGCATCAACCCGGCGGCTCCTCGAGCGGGCGGCTGCACCCCGGGCGGCCGTCGGAGGGCCAGATGCCGGACCCGAGGCGTCGGGCGGCCCGGGGCAGATGGGCGCGGGTGGCGGCCCTAGCCAGAGTGTCTTCCACGTCAGCGCCGGTGCACAGGGCGGGGGCTCGCCGCACGGCGGCAGCACGTCACAGCGGGGGCTCACGGGCGGGCCGCACGGAGGGCGGTGGCGGCGTGCCGGAGCTCGTGGCGCACCAGGTGGGCGCGGGCGGGCTGCCGAGCCCGCTGTCGATGTCGGGCGCGTCGATGGACACGCCGATCTACGAGGCGGAGGCGACGTACGCGGTGGGCACGGGCCCGCTCGAGCTGAGCAGCTCGGACGCGATGCAGTTCAACATCGGCGGCCCGCTCGGCGTGGGCTACGGCGGGATGCGGGACGAGGAGATGCTCGCGACGATGCACGCGATCAAGAACCCTGCGTTCTGGGAGGACATGATGATGCCCGGGTGCGTGCTTTTGGTTTGTCCTCTGGTGTGGATATGTGTACTGAGATTCTTCCTTCCTTTTGCTCGGCAGATTCATGTGGCCCGACACTGCGAGAAACACGCCGTTTCAGACGAACAATATACTAGGGCTGAATGGCGGATTTATACCACAACAGATGCCTCTCCACAGCTAGAGCGCCGGTGCCCCCTCTTCTTTTTCTCTTCCCGTCTCGCTTTCTCTCTGTCTTTCTTGTTTTGAACTTTTCCCCGCTTTTTTTTTTCCTGCTCTCTGTCTCTGTCTCCCTGTTTTTGTCTCGCTTGCTTTCTTCCCCCGCTTGCTATGGTATGGATATCTTCAAATTAAACATTAAACCTCGTTGTCGTCCTCGGTGGCGGCGGCGCTGCTGTAAAACTGCATTGTAGTTTTTGATCGTGGAGACCACAGAAAAACAACTGTCACTTGGACTTGTATTAACCCGCCTGCTGAGATCTCTTCTCGATGAGCGTCGAAGTACGCAGACGAGAGTGTGTGCAAATGAACCACGCTACGTGTGAGTGTCCGTGGACCATTAAAGCTCGATTGGATTCAACTTTCTGCAATTTCACTCACCTTGGCACAATCTAACTTGATAAATATGATATTCGCTACTCTAGAATACTCCAAAGTGTCTTCGAGGCACCTACTTTCGCCATCTGCTTTTCGGTCTCTTCAATCGAAGAGCTCCTTCGGCTCATCCAAATGGGGAGAACCCTCCGAATGAGGCCAGCCGCGACATACGAGTCTAGCTCAATGCGCCTGAGTACCGACAGTTTTGCCTCTCTCTCCCTGCAAACATAGGATTGTTGCCAACCTCTACGGACTAGTAACCACCGCGGTTGCTGGTTACGAGACTGATGCAAACTTCGTAGGGCCTATAAACCATGCTTCCAGCTGGGGGATTTGACCTTTCAACCATTCAGCAATGGCTTCCAGAGTTAGTGTTCACTTCCTATGTTTACCCAGCTGAACGGCAACTCAATCTAATTATCTCTTTGTTTCAGCCGTGTGAATGGCTCCGCAGACTCACTTCCAAAGGCAGTGCCCAACAGCAGTCCAGCAATCCAGCAACGTCTTCCAGCAACTCTGAGGTTCCAGTCCGTCAATTAAGCTGTCCAGCAATTGTCTCCAAGGCCCCAGATAAGCAATCCAGAAAAACAGCAACATCTTCCAACAACTCCGATGAGGTTGTATCTCATCAATTAAGCCATTCAGAAATATATTTCGACGTCTCTGCAGTCCCAGATGAAGTCTGGACCGAGATTGCGCTGTTTTTTGATCTCATGGAAGTCCTGTGTCTCGAACTTGTGTGTGCTTGTGATGCATTTACCCAGCTCTATAATATTCACCTCTGTTTCAGACATGCAAGTTTTTCCGCAACATTTTCATTTCCGACAGAGTCTTCTGGCTACGTCGTCTACATGCACTGGAGCAGGATGAAGCACCCAATTTACCTCGCCACATTCCCATCAGCACGCTCACCTTGGCCAAACTGCGCTCCCTGGTTGAGAGTGCGCATCGGCGACATCTCAAATACACCAACTCCGCTCCGCTGCAACCTACGCGAGAGGAAAAAGTATCTATTCGCTGTTTGGATCCTACCAGAATGAATCCGCATCTCCTCCGCAGGGAACTGCTCCCTGGTGGTGAGCTCTTCCTTGATGGTTCCTCTCAATATGAATTATGCTGTTACAATGTGCTGGACAATAAGTGTATCTGGATACACAGACCAGATGATGATACGGAACACTCTGGCAATCCCACACAGCATGACGTTCATAAAGATACTCCTAGAGTGCAAAGCTTTGGCTGTGACATGCAGGCAAATGGTGATGTGCTTGTGCTCGTGGTGGGCACTTCTCCTGGTAACAGTCGTGACAAAATGTAAGAAATACAACATCTTTATACTACCATATCACACTGATACTTTATTAGGTTCATAACTCTCAAGATATTCCAGATTTCACCCCACATGGACTTGAAGCCAGATAGACTGCCAGTGCCAGTGCATTACAGTGAAAAGATAGAAATCCCTTGGCTACTAGTAATGCACTCCACTTTTAAATTTGTAAGATTAAGTGGTGATGTGCTAGCAATCTACAGGTGGACAGAAGCAACAGATCTGCTCTTGACGTTCTGGAAAGAAGAACGCTCTATTGTAATTGTTGGGGTGTGTATTGACATCTTACAAAATGCGAGATGAGATTGACCCATGCTTTTCTGTGTAGTGTGTTTTCGACAGTGTAGACCTGGTAGACAACTATCTCATTTGCGTGCAAGATGAGTCTAGGAGAAAATCAGTGGTGGCCATCCTGCTTTCATCTGTACACAACATTCTGCCTGCTGCCAATGGGACTTCAAAGACACTGACACTCAATGACATTCCACACACCAGGTGCCTTGTGCCATCTTACCCTGTGAAATGCATCAATTCATCCATTTGTAACTTCCACTGGAAGTCTGAAGCTGAAAGAAAATCAAGAGGAATCAATATCACAGTTTCTCAGATTGTAGGGATTGGAAGTGAAAATGTCTTTGTGGTGGACTCTTTTTGCTTGAGGACTCGGCTCTCAAATAAAGGCCTCACACACTTCAGGCAGTCAAAGAAAACCTTTTACCCACAGTATGCCTATCATTGCATTTCTACACCACCCTCACAGGCTGGTTCAACATTAATACCTTGTGACCCGTCCACATGGGGCCTTGCCACTATCTCCCATGACAAAGAGCCAGTGTTGCACACAATCAATAAGCGAGGCGACATGTCTATGGAATTTTATAGTGGAGCTCTTTATTTCATGTCATCTGGCTTGACTCTCACCATTCAGTATTTTGACTGAAGCACCTCTTTTGGTCCCCTTTCAATAAACACATAACTAGTATTTTTACATAAATTATGACAAAGATGCTGTGTGATAAGTTTCAAATCGTCAGGCTACCATGTCAGAGCGAAACAACCTTCTCCGTGAGGATCTGCTGTTCTCACATCGCACAGCTCCAATTGGAATGTGTCTGCTTGGGTTAAGACGTAACTCCTATTTGGGGTTACATCTCACAGTCGGTGGACGCTGTGCGCCGCGACGAGAGGTCTTATCCATCACCACGCACTACGAGCAGCTGTCTTCCGAGGCGCCGGCCGCGCAGTTTTCAGGACACTTTGTCTTTGTCTCCTTCGTGTCGGCGTTCTTGCTCAAGGTGTGGCCTAACGAAGCAAATCTGGCTCTAATCCTGACAATTGTCTTCGCAGCTCCTTCGTCCTGAGTTCTCCAATCTCGTCATGCGGGAGCAGACAAGCCAGATCTTCGGGCTCATCGGGAAGCTCATCCAGGTCCTCGCGTCGAGTGAAGTGTCGATCGACGACCGACACACGCCGAGGCTGTACGCGCGCTTCCTCGCCGGGCTGCTCGCGAAGCACTAGCCCGGCGGGTCCTCGAGCGGGTCGCTGTCGGAGGACCAGATACCGGACCCGGAGGCGTCGGGCGGCCCGGGGCAGATGGGCGCGGGCGGGGGGCCTAGTCAGAGCGTGTTCCACGTCAGCGCGGCGGGGCTCGCCGCACGGCGGCAGCACGTCACAGCGGGGGCTCACGGGCGGGCCGCATGGAGGCGGCGGCGGCGGCGTGCCGGAGCTCGTTGCACACCAGGTGGGCGCGGGCGGGCTGCCGAACCCGCTGTCGATGTCGGGCGCGTTGATGGACATGCCGATCTATGAGGCTGGCGGCGACGGGCCCGCTCGAACTGAGCAGCTCGGACGCGATGCAGTTCAATATCGGCGTGTACTTTTGGTTTGCCCTCTGGATTTTTACTGCTCTCTGTTTCTGTCTCCCTGTTTTTTTCTCGCTTGCTTTCTTCCCCCGCTTGCTATGGTATGGATATCTTCAAATTAAACGTTAACCCTTGTCTTCCTCGTCCTTGTCGTCCGTCGCGGCGACGGCGGCGGTTCTGCTGTGAGACTGCATTGTAGGCTTGATCGTGGAGACCACAGAAAAACAACTGTCACTTGGACTTGTATTAACCCGCCTGCTGAGATCTCTTCTCGATGAGCGTCTAAGTACGCAGACGACAGTGTGTGCAAATGAACCACGCTACGTGTGAGTGTCCGTGGACCGCCCTCGTCCCTTAACAGACGATTTTTCTCCCATTGCGCACTGGGCTTCCTCGCGTCTTGTAACCGCATCGGTCTCTGCTCGTCTGCGCGTGTCTCAAAGTCCCGGCTAGAGGAGGGAGCGTCTTCTTCAACTCCGCGCGCGACTGCACCCACTCTTACTTGCCTCTCTTGTCTTCAACCTCTCAAACTTGAAGTTGAAGACAATTGAAAAGCCCAAGCATCCGCTAAGCCTCCACTAATACCCGCCCCGCATTGCAGTGTTACTTACGTAATGTACGACAATGATCGACGGGTTGATTGTCGCGGATGTGAGTCCTATTTTAATCATCAGTCTGCTACTTATTCACAAACCGCATTCTAGAATCAAAAAGTAACAATTGCAGCCCAATGAAATTTTGGATACTGCTCTTGCATGTCTCGGCTCGCTTCGGCTCGTTGGCGCTGCATGTTTCTGGTCTCCCGCTGGACAATAACGCCTGTGCTCGCGGCGCGTATGACGCTCGCGGCGGATAGCAGCCATGAAAAGGTATAAAAAGAGCTCAAAACATTCACCAAGGGTCACCCACGACTTGTCGAAAACCAATTCACTTAGCTTACCTTTCGCAAACTCACCATGCTCTCCTCGTCCTCTCTCTTCACCACCGGCCTCCTCGCGCTCGCGGTTAGCGCTTCCCCGGTAGTAATCCGCGACGCCGCCCCATCACTTAGCCTCCCCTTCGCCACACTTCTCAACCTCTCCGGCTCGACGCTCCCCGCGCTCGACCGTGCGCGCGCGACGCACCTACTTTCGCGCGGCAAGACGCTCGAGCGGCTCCTCGACGGCGCCACTTCCGACGCGGAGCTCCCGCTCGCCCTCGCGGCGCGCGCTGGAAACGTCGGAGTGACAAACACCGCGGTTACTTATGTCGCAACAGTCGGCGTCGGCAGCCCGCCCACGAACTACACGCTGCTCGTCGACACCGGCTCAGCGAACACCTGGGTCGGCGCGCGCAAGAAATATGCGAGCTCCAGCACGAGCAAGAATACAGGCAAGAAGGTCGCGGTCAGCTACGGGTCGGGGTCGTTCTCTGGAAACGAATGTATATATGTTTCACATTACTTCACCCCGCTGCTTCCCGCTGACCGTTTTGACGGGCGACTCAGACACCGACACGGTCACGCTCTCCCCGGCGCTCGTCATCTCGCAGCAGTCTATCGGCGTCGCCTCGAGCGCGTCCGGCATCTCGGACGTCGACGGAATCCTCGGGCTCGGCCCCGCCGCTCTCACCGCGGGCACCGTCGCCAACGTTTCCACGGTGCCCACCGTCAGCGACTCCCTCTTCGCGCAGAAGAGGATTACAACAGAGGTCGTCGGGATCTCGTACAACCCGATCAGCACTACCACTGGCGCCGCAGCAGCGAACGGCGAACTCACCTTCGGCGGCGCGGACGCGGGAAAATACACCGGCGCTCTCACGTACGCGCCGCTCACGACGGCGTCGCCCGCGCGCTACTACTGGGGGATCGACCAAAAAATCACGTACGGCTCGAACAAGAGCGCCGTGCTGGCGCAGACCGCAGGCATCGTCGACACGGGCACGACGCTCGTGCTCATCGCGTCCGACGCGTTCACGCGCTACAAGGCGCTCACGGGCGCGACGGAGGACGCCGCGACGGGCCTGCTGACGCTCTCGAGCGCGCAGTACGCCAGGATGGAGAGCCTGTACTTCGCCGTCGGCGGGACGACGTTCGAGCTCACGCGGAACGCGCAGACGTGGCCGCGCGCGCTGAACTCCGCCATCGGCGGCGCGCAGGGGAGCATCTACCTCGTCGTGAGCGACGTATGTGCCCTTTTCCCTTCATGTTTGCCCCTGCATTCACACTGTTCTGACGTGTTTTTTTTTTTTTGAGCAGCTCGGGTCGGCAAGCGGGCAGGGCCTCGACTTTATTAACGGCTACGCGTTCCTCGAGCGCTTTTACTCCGTGTACGACACCTCGAAGAACCGTGTGGGGCTCGCGACCACGGCGAACACCAAGTCTACCTCGAATTGATCCCCACATCCTTTCTTCTATACCCCCCAAAAATCCATGCATTGTATTTGATACATGAAGACTTGATTAAATCCAACTTACTGTAATGTTACTCACCTCGGCATAACCTAAATTGACAAATGTGATATTCGCTGCTCTGGAATACTAGTCCGAGAGCGGATCGATTGCTGCTCTGAATCTTGCTGAGGCCCAGGCATACAGAAGAGCTCAGAATTCGGGTAGAAAGTACAGCAGGTCTTGATTTCACTGCTTCTTAACTTTGTAGTTGCGTTCATCGAACCCTAACCACACAGTGGTCATTTTCTCTCCGAAGTCCGACACCCGAACCTGAGCCTTCACCCAGCCACATCTTCGCTACATAGCCCGCAGATTGTGCTACTCGGAGTTTAATTCATTACACCGCCTCTCGGAGCGCGGTCGGGCAAATCACAACCACCCGGAAGAAAGCGTCGCGTATTACATAATACGTATGCATCCGTCTGCTTGTCCTTGTCCCACTCCCAAGAGCCTCGGCGTTGTCAGTCATTCTCCTTTTTGCGCTGGATGCAGCTCCTGAGAAAGTCGCGACCGGAATTAGACGTCTGGAGTATATCGCAACACAACTTTCGAGTTGGCTCAACCGCGCTCGAATCGACAAGATTCTCTACGACAGTCTGCTTCTGGTCCCTCCCAAACTGCATCGTAGAAGTCGCAAAAGCAACAATTGCAGCCCAATGAAAAACTTGGCGACTGCCCTTGCGCATCTCGCTTGATTTGCTGGTGCTGGATGTCGAGAGCGCGTCCCCGGTAGTGATCCGTGATGCCGCCCAACACTCAACCTCCCCTTCCGCTATGCTCACTCATCCTCTCCGGCACGCCAATCCTCGCGCTCGACCGCGCGCTCCATCTCTGACGCAGCGCTCCCGTCCGCGCAGAAAGCGTCCGGGCAATAGGGGCGCGGTCAGCTACAAGTTGGGGGTATTCTCTCTGGATGCGAGTGTGTATACAATTTCCATATATTGCTTCACTCCGCTGCTTCCCGCTAATTGCTTTGCTTTGAAAGGTGGCTCAGACACCGACACGGTGATGCTCTTCACGGCACTTGCCATCTCACAGCAGTTCATCGGAATCAAGTTCTCAATCATCGAGGGCATCCTCAGACTTACCCCCGTCGCGCTCGCTGGAGGCACGCGGGCAGGAAGGGCAGCATGTTCGGCGACTGAGCGCGGACTACCGCTTTGAGTACGGGTGGACGTACAGGCTTCTGGGTGAGAAAACGAATGCGCCCATTGTGTAAACTGGTTCCTTATAACTAAAGCTTTACTTTTTTTTAATACGCTTCTTTTCGTGCTTGTGTTACTCGTTGGTCGGCAGACAAAATCTGAACATAACATCCGGAGCTGTACGACCTCTCCGCAGTCCATTGCTCGTTGCGTATCGCGAATCTGTGCTGCTACGCGACGTCCACGCAGGTGCTCACTAGGCTGCTTGTCAAGGCTGGGCTCGTGCCACAGGGCGTCCAGCCAACTGTCCTCGGGTTCTTTGGCTACAGTGGCACGGACGGATACCCCGCGACCACGCTGAAGATCACTGCGGCAAGGCAACATGCGCGTGCCCCGAGAGGACGTCATGCGACTTCGCTCCTCAACGTCGTCTGCGACATCCCCGACCGCTGGCGACTCACAACCGCAGGCAAGTCCTCAAACAATATTTTACTTTGCTTCCGATCTTATAATAAATGCTTTTTCAGATGTTTCTTCTAACATTTGCGACTGGGATACCCCAGCAGCAACCCGCGTCATCGAGGAGGCTCACCGGTGCGCAAGAGCGACACTTTCAAAATCTTGGGTGGTATGCGTGCAGTCAAGTTCAAAGTTGTCGAGACTCGCCGGGTGCATCGTCATCCTCGCCGGGTGCATTGTCATCCTCGCCGATATGCCGACATGCCCACAGCGGCTAGACGAATATCAAAAAGAAAAATGCTTTTCCGCCATGTGCGCGCTGCTCCATGCTTAATATACAACTTTTTTCGCAGCTGTTCTGATGGGTAAGCGATTCTCGCAGGAGCTGGAGTGCTGAGGGCGGGGAAAGAGGCGAAAGGAGGTTTTTGGGACTGTCGTGCGCTCTCTCCCGTGCGGGTGTAATACACGCAGCAGTCGCCCATTTCCCACAGGAGCTTCGCTTGTCGTCCCTTTCGCTTGAAGGCAGACTGCGCGCGGCCGCCCTCTCGCACAGGTGTGTAGTTGCGCAGCCATCCTTCAGTGCAGGCACATTTCTCGTTGCCCCATCACTTAGGCACGCCGCTCGCACTCACATTTCTGCGGAGCGGTTTGCGGGCGACATCTCTGCACTCTTCGGAGCAGATGCGCGTGCGCTGCAGCTGGGCCTGCATCGCATATCAGCTCCAGAGCTGCATGCAGTATGTGCCAAGTGTCTTGAGCATGGACAGGCTCACATCCAAGAAGCTGCCAGCGTATCATCACCCACGCTGAGCTGCAGGAGCCTGGATTGGGACCTGGAAATGAACCAGCCGCAGTGCTGGAGGAGGTTTTCCTCGAGGCACGTAACTCCGAGGAAAATAGGTATAAATGAAAAATCTCTGTATGCAGGTGTCTTAATGTACCAAAGTGAATAACAAGAATTGAAAGGAATCATAATGTGCCATACGTAGCAATGGCCCACAACCAAAGTGTTTTCGAGGGCACCTGCTTTCGCCATCTGCTTTTCAGTCTCTTCAATCGAAGAAAGCTCTTCCACTCATCCAAATGGGGAGAACCCTCCGAATGAGGCCAGCCGCGACATACGAGTCTAGCTCAATGCTCCTGAGTACCGACAGTTTTGCTTCTCTCTCCCTGCAAACATAGGATTGTTACCAACCTCTACGGACTAGTAACCACCGTGGTTGCTGGTTACGAGACTGATGCAAACTTCGTAGGGCATATAAACCATGCTTCCAGCTGGGGGATTTGATCATTCAACCATTTAGCAATGGCTTCCACAGTTAGTGTTCGCTTTTTATGTTTACCCAGCTGAACGACAACTCAATCTAATTATCTCTTTGTTTCAGCCGTGTGAATGGCTCCGCAGACTCACTTCCAAAGGCAGTGCCCAACAGCAGTCCAGCAATCCAGCAACGTCTTCCAGCAACTCTGAGGTTCCAGTCCGTCAATTAAGCCGTCCAGCAATTGTCTCCAAGGCCCCAGATAAGCAGTCCAGAAAAACAGCAACATCTTCCAACAACTCCGATGAGGTTGTATCTCATCGATTAAGCCATTCAGAAATATCTTTCGACGTCTCTGCAGTTCCAGATGAAGTCTGGACCGAGATTGCGCTGTTTTTTGGTCTCATTGAAGTCCTGTGTCTCGAACTTGTGTGTGCTTGTGATGCATTTACCCAGCTCTATAATATTCACCTCTGTTTCAGACATGCAAGTTTTTCCGCAACATTTTCATTTCCGACAGAGTCTTCTGGCTACGTCGTCTACATGCACTGGAGCAGGATGAAGCACCCAATTTACCTCGCCACATTCCCATCAGCACGCTCACCTTGCCCAAACTGCGCAGCCTTGTCATACGTGCCCACCGGCGGTATCTCAAATACACCGGCCCCGCCCAACTGCGACTTCCACGAGAGATCAAAAAAAACCTTTGGAATCTAAATCGTCAGAGCTGCCATACATCTCTCTCCCATAAAAAACTACTTCCTGGTGGTGAGCTCTTCCTCAGTGCATGTTTGAAGGAGTTGCAGTGTTTCAAAGTACTGGATGGCAAGTGTATCTGGGCACACAGGCCAGATGAGCATGCGTTGAAAGATGAACATGCATTGGACCCCTCTGACAAAACACGCAAGTATCCTAAGCCAGATGAGTATACAGTGCAAAACTTTGGCTACGACATGCAAGCAAATGGTGATGTGCGTGTGCTCGTGGTGGGCACCTCTCCTAGCAACAGTAATGACAACACAATGTAAGAAATTTGAGATCTATACTGTAGAACATGCAAAATACGATATCACACTGATACTTTATTAGATTTACAACTCTCAAGATATTCCAGATTTCACCCCACATGAAGCGGCCTGATAGACTGCTTTATAATGAAGAGATGAAAATTAGTAAACAGGTTGTTTACCATTTTACTGTAAGGTTAAGTGGTGATATATTGGCAGTCTACAAGGCTCAGGACCATTTTCTCCTGACATTCTGGAGAGAGAAACGGTCCGTCGTAATCCGTGGGGTGTGTATTGACATCTTACAAAGTGTGGAATGAAATTGACCCATGCTTTTCTGTGTAGAGTGTTTTTGACAGCATAGACCTGGTAGACAACTACCTTATTTGCATGCAAAAGGAATCTGAGAGCAGATCAGTTGTGGCCATCCCGCTTTCATCTGTACACAAAATTCTGCCTACTGCCACTGGGACTCCAATGTCATTGACACTCAATGACATTCCACATGCCAAATTCACTGTGCCATCTGACCCTCACTGGACCGAGAAAAGTGTCAATGCATCTGTTTGTAACTTCCACTGGAAGTCTGAAGCTGAAAGAAAATCAAGAGGAATCAATATCACAGTGTCTCAGACTGTAAGGAATGGAGCAACCAATCAAAGATTATTTGTGGTGGACTCTTTTCTCTTGAGAGCTCCGCTCTTAAATGACAGCCTTCCACATCTCAAACACATCAGGAATTTCCAGTCAAACTTACGCCCACCGGATGCCATGTATAGCGTTTCCACAGCACCATCACAAGCTGGTTCAACATTGATACGTAGCTACTTATATCCAGCAGGCACATGGGTACTTGCAACTATCTCCCATGAGAAAGGGCCAGTGTTGCATAGAGTTGATGTGCAAAGTGACGTGTCTATAGAATTCTACAGTGGAGCTCTTTATTTCCTGCAAAGGGACAGCTTCGCTCTCACCATCCAGTATTTTGACACTGAAGTACATTTTTTGGATTTGCTTTCAAAGAAAACATATAATTAGTAATTTTGGCATAAATTATGATAAATATATAAAGATGCTGTGTGATAAGTTTCAAATCGTCAGGCTACAGGATTACAGTAGGGACCTTCAGAGTAGAAACGAAACGCGTTTCCGTTTCCATTTCTGCCCTTACTAGGCAGGAGCCATTTCTCACTAAGCAAGGTTACTAATGTTAAGTCACATCCTGTCACAAGAAGCTCGCATTCCCAAATGACTTCGGCGTCTCGGCACCGTCTGTCTTGTTTGAGTCGATTTTACCGAGCCGGCGGTCTGTTGTCGCTTAGCTTTGCTTTCTCAGTTTGCTCTTTTTTTACTTGTAATCAAGAGTGCTTGCATTGTGTAACCTATCCTACAATATCAGCAGTTGTTAGTAATGAATAAGTAATCATACTACAAATATGTACTGGCATCGTGGTCCGAGTTCTTCTAAGCCTACTTTGCAGAACGTGCCGAGATCAAGCATACATGTAATGCAGTATGTAAGAAACAACCGAGCATCCAAAATTGTGATCTGCCGAGATTGGCGTGCGGCGCTTACTATCGCCGAGTTCTGTAGCGAGCGACGGCACGGCGGGATGACAACGGCTCAACGCGACGATCTTCCCGATGCTCAGCTTGGTAGTAACAGCCGTGTAACGCGCTCGTCTTACGTGAGAAACGGCTCCTGCCTAATAAGGGCAGAAATGGAAACGGAAACGCGTTTCGTTTCTACTCTGAAGGTCCCTAGTGTCAGAGCGAAACAATCTTTCCATTTCGGAAGGAAAGCGGGCCGGCTTGTTCAATTGGAACACAGGTAAACGCGCCTCCGTGAATTCTCACGACGTCTAGCTCGGGTTAAGACGTAACTCCTATTTGGGCTTGTATTGGGTTACATCTCACAGTCGGCGCTCGACTCGGACGCTGTGCGCCGCGACGAGAGGTTCCTCTCCATCACCACGCACGACGAGCAGCTGCCTTCCGAGGCGTATTCGTGGCCGCTGACGGTGGCTCCTGCTTTTCCCCACCTGCTCACCGCCACCAGCGCTCGACGACAACGACGACCTACGCACATTACCGACCCCGACAAACACACGCCATTCCACCATCATGCCTGTTCTTGCCGAGCGTCCACCGTCCTCTCACGTATCCCCTACCGCGCGCCAGCCATCCGTGAATGGCGCACGGCCCCGCCCACTGTCAATGCCGATGGCGCCCCAGCAGTACGTCCCTGCCGGCGGCGGTGGTGGCGAGACGCTCGCGCCCGCAGCCGCGCAGACGCCGCTCGAGTCGAGCACGAGCATCCGTACCCAGAAGCCGCGCAGTTCGAGTCGCGTGTTGGGAGATTACACGCTCGGAAAGACGCTCGGCGCGGGCAGCATGGGCAAAGTCAAACTGGCGTACCACAATCTCACCGGCGAGAAGGTGCGCAGCAGCGTCAGCGTCAGCAGTTCGATCTGCACACTGACGTTTTAAAAATAAATTCATAAATGATCCCGCCCGCTGTGTGCGCAGCTCGCGATCAAGATCCTCCCGCGGGCCAACATCGCAAGCACAGGGATGAACGGCGTCGTGCCGACAGCGGAGGCGGCGGCGAAGCAAGCGTCGAAGGAGGCATCGAAGGAGACCCGCACGATGCGGGAGGCGGCACTGTCGATGTTGTTACACCACCCGTATATCTGCGGCATGCGGGAACTTATCACGCACACGAACCACTACTACATGGTGTTCGAGTATGTCAACGGTGGGCAGATGCTCGACTACATCATCAGCCACGGCCGTCTTCGCGAACGCGTTGCGCGCAAGTTCTCCCGCCAAATTGGCTCCGCACTTGACTATTGTCACCACAACAATGTCGTGCACCGCGACCTCAAGATCGAGAACATCCTCATCTCCCAAACGGGCAACATCAAGATCATCGACTTTGGTCTTTCCAACCTCTACAATCCTGTTGTCCATCTCTCTACATTCTGCGGATCTCTATACTTCGCCGCTCCTGAGCTTCTCAACGCCAAGGTCTACACCGGGCCCGAGGTCGACGTCTGGAGCTTCGGTGTCGTGCTCTACGTGCTCGTTTGTGGCAAGGTGCCCTTCGATGATCAGAGCATGCCCGCGCTCCATGCGAAAATCAAACGCGGTCTCGTCGAGTATCCAGACTGGCTCAGTGCAGGTGCGATCCATTTAAGAAGAAATCGTTATCTTAGCTGATTTGTCTTATATTTCCCGACAGAATGCAAACACCTACTCACACGCATGCTCGTCGTCAACCCATCCGCGCGCGCTACCCTCGCTGAGGTCCTCTCGCATCCATGGATGATCCGCGGGCACGGATCACCCCCAGACGCGCATATGCTCCATCGCGAGCCCCTGCGCGCGGACGAGCTCGACCGCCAGGTCATCCGTGGCATGTCCGGTTTCGAGTTCGGCTCCGAGGATGAGATCGAGCGCAAACTTGTTGACGTCCTCGAGAGCGACGCATACGCGCGCGCTGTCCAGGCCTGGGAGCGCCGCCGCCAGGCCCCAGGGCGCAACGGCCACGGCGGACTCTCCAATGCGTCCCTCGCGTCTTATGACAGCGCGCTTTCCGCTGGCTCGGGCTCCGGCCGAGCGGGCGATACTCCGACTGCGACACCTTCGAAGAAGAGTCGTCGCTTCTCTGGGTTTGACTTCTATCGGCGCAAGTTGTTCTCACCCGGCTCGTCCCCGCCCGACACCCCGACGCACCGCACACCAGCGACGTCGAGCTCGCATCTCTCGCATGCGTCGCTCGTCGACATGCAGCGTGAGTCCGCGGACCCAACGGGCGGCTTCCACCCGCTCCTCTCGATGTACTTTCTCGCACGTGAGAAGCTTGAGCGTGAGCGTGTATACGGGCCTGGTCATTTCGCAAGCTCCCAGATGTCACTGCTCGGGAAAGATGATGGCCCTGCTCCGCCACCGAGCGCGATGAAACCCCTACCCACCTCCGCAACCATCAAGGCAAACGGTAGATCGCCTCAGTCAGACCAAGCCAAAGCGGACTATGGCATGGCGCTTCCGCGCCTTCCCGCACCTGCGAGCACACATTACTCCGGGCTGTCGTACGACACGCACGCCGTGCCGTCGCCGACTTCGCCGAACTTCGCAGCTGCGGCCGCGGCCGCGGCCGCCCCCCAGCCACGCGCGCGCGACTCTGGTGCCGAAGCAGACGCTACTGGCAACGCTCCCTCAGCCGGTTCGGCGAGCGCACCGAGCACGCCCGCGAAGACAGCACTGCCACGCGCGCCGCCCGCGTCGACGCACCGTCGCAGCCACAGTCTCAGCCAACGTCCGATGACGGTGTCGGTGCTCCGCGCCTGGAACGGCGCGCGCGGTAGCGTGCACGGCGAGCGCGAGCCTCCTGCATCGGCTGCGCCGGAGCTCGGCACGTTTGCGGAGCGGGTGGATGTGGATAGGGAGAAGGAGGCGGAAGGTGAGAGGCAGCAGCAACAACAGCCGGCGCCCGAGGTCGACCCGGAGTTGGGCGGGCATTCACCGTCGAGCCACCCTGCTTCGACGCTCGTGCGCAAATTCGGCACGCTCCTCGGCGGCACGCGCGGGGATGATTCCCGGCGGAGCAAGCGCTCGAGCATCCTCGGTGGACTCTCGCCACGCCCGTCGGGCGATGTAGGCGAGCGAGAAAGGAGAGAGTCTGTGCAAAGAGATGCAGAAGAGAAGCCGGACGCAGAAAGGGAGTCCGCAGGCAAGGGCGTACCGCAGAGCCAGAGTCAGCCAATCGGCAGCGTTCACCGGCGCGCGGCCACGATTCTCGACCCGCAGGGGCGCATGGCACGGCACGAACGGCGAAGCAGCACGGGTGCGGCCCTGTTTGCATCGGCGGTGGCGGGTGGGACGATAGGGCGCCACCGCCGCCCGTCGACAAGCATGGGCATGGCGGGTGCGTCTTCCGTGCCGCATCACAACTCTGCGTTTGAGCGCACAACGGAAGAGGAGGAGGGTGCAGACGGCCAGGACCAAGATATGGACCAGGATCCGGATCAGGCAAAGAGCGACGATGAGCAGGACCGTGGGGCGGATAAGGAGTTCAAGCCTCTCTTTCTGAAGGGCTTGTTCAGGTGTGTTTACAGCGGGCTCGTGTCGTTGCGCTTATCTAACTTAATAACATTTTCTTCCATTTTCAGTGTCTCGACGACAACGTCGAAATCGCCGCCGGTCATCAAGGCGGACATCCGGCGCGTTTTGGACCGGATGCAGGTGCAATACCGCGAGACGAAGAGCGGATTCGAGTGCCTCCATGCGCCATCGATCGATTTGTCCTCCGTGCAGAGCGGGCAGCTAAACAACACACGCCGCTCGCACCAGTTCGCGCTGTCCGGCGCCAACAACCACTACGAGGTTGGCCCGAGTGCAGGAGCTGCCGCCGCCGCTGCTGCTGCCGTAGCCGCCGCCGGTGGGGTGCGGCGCTCGCTGACGAAGAAGGCATCGAAGCTCTCGTTCGGACTGAAGGGTAAGGAGCGCGAACGGGACGGCGCGGGGGCCAAGCAGGACGGCGCGACGCTGGGCTCGGGCGCCACTGGCATGTCCATGTCGACGAGCAACAGTTCATCGCTGTACAACGTCTCATCGAACGCACATACCCTTAAGCCTGAGACGGGGCACGCAAACACAAATGGAAACGGCAATAGTCCCGACGCAGCGGCCTTTCCTTCCCCAGAGGACTCCGATGCCTTAACCAATACCAATGCTAACGCCAATACCCCCGCGCGTCCAGAGACGCCGTCAAAAGCGAAGCACCTGCCGCCGATACCGCGCGACTTCGCTGCCGCGGGAGCGCCGCAGCCACAGCCTCAGCCGCCGCAACAAGGGAGCGCGCTCCCGACGGGCGAAGTCGAACAGGATGTGTTCGACGCGATTGGAAAGAGCACGTTGTGTGTGCGGTTCGAGATCAACATCGTGAAGGTGCGTCGCCGCCGACTTTGATGCTTCGATACTTGTTCGTTCTTGTGCTGACTTCCTTCTTAATTGCTTTGCTAGGTCCCTTGGATACCATTGCATGGAATCCAGTTCCGCCGTGCCGGGGGCGACGGTTGGCAGTACCAGATGCTCGCGCGCAGGGTCCTCACCGAATTGAAGCTATAGCCCGCGCCTGAGCCTAGAGCCATGATACATGACACATGACGCCACGACAAAAAACTCAGTCATTTTCTCTCTCTCTTTTTCCGGTTCTCGTCACGATCAGTCCAACATTCTGCCCAGTTCGTTCGCCTCTGCACTTGCCGCGCACAGTCCAAATCAGATCAATACATCGGTCGCATCTCATCTTGTCTTTCTCTCCCACCCTCTTTTCTCATCCATTCTTTTCGCTACTTCGCCCTTTCCTTTTAATTATGTTGCTTATCACTGTTTTCTTATGGGAACGTTGCTGGTGGGCTGTCGCCGCCGCTGCTTCAGAATTTTACTTCAACTCTTTCGTTTTCTCAAGCTCCCCGCCTCTCCCTTTAATTATGGTGAACGTCCGGGTCTGGGTGTAGACGCGGAAAATGCTAATTTGCCTTCCTCCTCGTTCAGGCGCAACTCAATCGAATATAGCTCTATCTCGGTGTTTTCTGTACTTACTACGTTAACGATAGCATTTCTCGAATCTAGGGTGAAAGCGCACGGGTTTGACATTCAGTAGACGTTTGGAAGGCGAACACGGAAAGACAAATTGATAGGTTCTTGCTCTTAGCTAGGATCCATTGTTCTTTGCTTATCCGAGCAACCTCGCCAGGAAGACATCCAATTCGTGAAAGTTTTCGGAAGGTACGATGCGCAGTGCTTTCCAAGGCCCCGACAGGTTGAAAAGCGAGACTGCGCATTTGTCTTTCGATGCTTGTGAGGGAACTAAGTGGGATTAATATTATGTCCAACATGTGAGGAGCGATGTTAAGAGGGCAATAACAAGGTGGCATCGGATGGTATTGGCTGAAATGAATGTTATGCACGAGCCAGTGCTTTTCGGGAGGCAATTTCTCTGATATGAAGAACTCATAGGAGTGTCAATTTTTTTCCTTGCGGGCTTGAGTGCGTAAATAACTGTTCTTTTGAAGTCATTGCCTAAACTCAAGTGAAAAGATGATCAATAAACAGGCTACTTCCGCCTTTTCTTCGTTTGTATGAGCGGATTGTAAGGAGCTTAATGGGAAAGAGCCGAATTCACCCCTCCCCATATTCGACGCATCTTCGCGGTTACTCGGTCCAGCTTCTTCTGTTCGAGCTCAAGTATTCGGCTCTCCAGATTTTTAATTCGCTCTCTAGTGCTTTCCCTTTCCTCCTTTCGGGTTCTCACGAGTGTGATCAGGAATGCTACCTTGTGCGGCCACCGATTAACAGTATTTGACGCCGTAATGCTGGACAACAGCCAATCTGACACACTGAAACCAATGGTCACTGTCAAATTTACGTCGCAAGGCATGGATTGACAATATGTTAATTACTGTACAACATACGAAACAATGCCACGACGAAGACAACACATGTATAGACGAACGAAATGTCATGAACTTGTAAGGATTAAGAAACAGAACCCACGACCAAGAATAAAAGGTAAGAATAAATGTTCGCGAGCACGAATATGCTGAAGTCTGTCTTCCAACGTAAACCCGTCAGTCGGAATCGTAATCGGAGTCGCCCCCGGAATCGTTATGTGACCTGGAAATCAAACCCGGTCGTGCCGGGCCCCGAAGTGACCAACGACCACCGTCGTCATGCCTCGGTTCCACGGGGCAGAATGCTGGCGGCGCCCCATACGATCGCACCTTCGACGGAAGTGCATTCTGAAAGGCGGACGCAAATTGTGGCCTTTCTGGAATAGGTAGCTTGGGTCTGGCCGCGCCGAAGGGTAAGGGAGACACTTTTGATGCGAACAGGGAGGAGAGATGCGTTGATTTACTAGGGATAATCGGTTCTTGTCTTTCAACAGCGGGAGGTGCAGGCGCGTGAGTGGGAGGTCTGACGTAATCACTCTGTTAAAGGCGTTTGGTTGAGTGCTTTGTAAGGTATTACAACGAGGACGACTTGCCTCTTGAGGTGCTCGGAGGCCCAGAGGACGTGATAAGAGGTTATCGAGTTTGTGCATGTCAACACCCATGCCGTACAGAGGATTGGATAGCAATGTCGGGGCTTCGCCAGTTGCCCACTCGTCGAGACGTGGCTCCACGTCTGAATACTCGTCCGTCGCCATTGGAACCACAACGCGTCGCTTCTCAGGGATCACAACGCGCTTGTCTAGCTCATTGACTGCCTGCTCGAGCTCCTCGCCGGACCGGCCCTCGACAAGCAGGCCCGCGACCTCCGCACACCGCCGACTCGCCTCGCGGAGTTCATTTTCGCCGCGTCCCTTCTTTACGCGCCGTCGCCGACTTGTCGCGATAGGGTCTGTCGGGTGGTACTCGTATCCCGGATGCAGCCGTGCGTGCCGCTCCTTCTCTTCGCCCGCGCGCGCAAACCAGGGCCGCTTCTCGTCCTCAGACATCCCCTTCCATACTGTCCCCGCGATGCGCGAGATGTTCTGGTGGTGCGTCTCTATCGTCAGCGGCACACGACCGTTCTTTACGAACTCAGAGCGAAATATGATAAAGGCGTTGCGCGGGCGGGGG
This sequence comes from Phellopilus nigrolimitatus, assembly GCA_021029095.1. Taxonomy (NCBI): domain Eukaryota; kingdom Fungi; phylum Basidiomycota; class Agaricomycetes; order Hymenochaetales; family Hymenochaetaceae; genus Phellopilus; species Phellopilus nigrolimitatus. The sequence continues at coordinate 107,339 of JAJOHG010000042.1, read as the reverse complement.
ATATGTCCATCGGGCTTCTTACGTGCGTGTGATTTCGACGCCCGGGTGACCTTTCGAGAAAGGCCTGATATCTCATTGTGGCTCGTATTTTCTGAGTCTTTGAAGGAGCTCGACGCGTACACTTGACCTTTGTTATGATCAAGTCAATCATAGTAAAAGTTGACTATTCTCAGTTGTACTCACCTTCAATGCTCTGACGAGGCCTAATAGCTATTGTTGGCAGTCGCGGCATGTCAAAATAGCAATGGAGAACAAAGAAGCCACAGGGAACAGATACGGTGGTTGAGTGCTCGGACAAGAGGTTATATATAACAGCAACGGCGAACTCCCCACGATATCACGCGCCAGACTATTTGAGCAGTGCGAGTCACCGGAAAGAGAGTTAATTTGTCCATTGAAAGAAAGACCTGTCATTTATGTGGAAAGTGAGGTAACCGTGCGGCCTGAGTGTCGCGGGCCCAGGACAAGAAGCAATATATATAGTTGCCGATTATGGTAGGTCTGGACGTCCGATTGCGATCAAGAACAAAGGACAGACACAAAAGAAGGGTAGAGCACAAACCATAGATTGATCGGCGATGAAGTTCTCGAGCAAATCGGCCACATATACGGCAAGAAGCGAAATGAAGGGCGGCAAGCCATTATCCACCCTGTCTTCTCATCCTTGGTGGAAGAAACAAGTCATTTTAGCTGCAAAGACAGTGCATTTGAATGAGAAGTTCTTTCTAGCGTGAGTTGTCGGTGATGTAGTTCTGTGCGAAGGAAAAGGAGGGTTGCAGCATTGGCCAGTCATTGTTGATGCTGTCCGTTAGATTGGGCCTCGTTTCTGTTGCTGTTCTCCTGTGCCTCCGCCACATCGACGTCAGTGTTGAAGTCCACGCTCTGCGGGAACCAGCCACATTCATCCCATTTTACGACGAATTCGCCGTCGCGTGTCACTCGAATGGCGACACCCTCGTCCTCGAGCGCCTCTCGCTGCCGCTGCGCACCCGTCGTCCCAGGCCCACGCGATGAGATCTTGCCATGATGAGGCGACTACGCGCTGCCAGGGCACATCTGCTTCCGCGTTTAAGAACTTCAATGCTGTTGAGGAAAGAAGCGAGGTCAAAAAAATGGGGTCTTCGGCCGCCGCTGAGTCTGCCACGCAGTGTCGGTTCTAGCGCACCTTGGCCAACATGTCGAGCGTGGCGGGGAAGACCAATGAGCTTCGCGACATGTCTTCAATCCAACCATCTTCCATCAGACCTGTGCAAACATGATAACGCTGTGAGTTCTCGTACCCGTAGCTCGTCGCTTTGCCGAAGGGTATCTGGCGGACGACGTGGTAGACCTGCGCGATGACAGTTCCGCCAGCTTCGGTAAGTAAGTATGAGGTGCCCTCGCTTTGAGATAGTTGTGCTCACCGCCGCGTGGAATTCGGCGCTGTCCATTGCAATATCGAATGAGAGGAAGGAGGAAGCAATGATGAATTGGCGTTCTTTTGCATCGCATAGGGTCTTTGTGGGTCCATAATGAGTCATGCATGGATACTACAAACACCATACATAGGTTGGTTGTCGAAGGAAACAGTAAAATAAACAGTCAGTTTTAGACAACATCGTTCTTTGTAAGTACACAAACACAGTCTACACATTTTGAACATTTTAACGCAGTCAGATTTGCTACCTCCTGTCGTTCCTCACAACACCTTTTCGACCATGCCCAAGCCCTCGCTCTCGAGAATTTTCATGATGGGCTCGACGATGTCCATGCTGTATGGCGCATGGATTCCTGTCTTGTTAAGCACGCCATCGAGGACGAGCTGTACAGCGATACCGCACGGCAGGCCGACAGTCTGCGCCATCGCGGAGTATCCGATTGGGTTTCCGTACATCTCCAGGGTCGACGTCAACGTGTCCTGAAAGAAGTATTCGTGAGAGATCAGCAGACAAAGAGAAGATAAGCGGATCGACAACTTACCTGCTTTCCGTCCTCCCATTCGACAACGAACTTGTGCTGGAGCATAATGAAGTCGCGTTCTCCCGGAGCGTACTGCATGAGCTTCTCGAGCTGCGCGCACAGCGTGTCGAGGAGATTCCCGGCGCGTGGAGAGGCCTTTTCCTGGGAGAAGAGGCCAATCCAGCGCAGACCGGAGATAATGCGCATACGCTCAGCAGCAGAAGGGAACTCGCACACCCCATCGATGCGCGCAATCAGCGAACTAAGAGATAGAACAAAAGTTGGTTTATAAGTCGAGTCCCTTTGTTTACAACCCAAGAAGTGAAGAAAATGAAAAAAAAAACGCACGCCTCAGAAGCATCGTTAGCACCGGTCGCTTTCTGCGTAACCTCAGCCCACGTGAGGCCCTCCTTGAGCCAGTCTTTCTCCTGCGCGTCGAGCCACCCAAGCTGCACAAGCACCTTGATGAACTCCGGGAAGCCCTGGTAGCGCAGCGTGCCGCGCACAACGGTCTCCGCTTCAGGGATCTTGTAGAAGTCGCGGAAGGGGACTGAGTCACGGTTCGGGTACGCGACGAACGCGTACGCGGGGGAGATGAAATACGGCTGAGCGGTCTTCATGAGGTCCGTGCCGGAGATGTCCTCCTGCTTGCCCTCGGACAGGTACGATGCCGAGTTAAGCAGCGCAAGTAAGACACCGCGCGAGGACCATGAGAACTTGTATCCAAGCGGGTTGTCTGCACAATTGGGTGCCGGAAGTCCACCGCAGTACGACAAGAATTGCTTGATCTGCAAGGCCAATTAGGACAAAAGCATGCATTCGGAAAGAAGTATGAAACATACCTTCCCGCCTTTCGCGTGAACCTCCGAAATGGTTTTGACAGCGTATAAGTGGTCAATACCGGGGTCGAGACCGATCTCGTTCATGACGACAATGCCTGCCTTCTTCGCCTCCTCGTCTAACTCGCGTATCGCAGGCGAGACGTATGACGTCGTGACGACGTGCGTCTTGCCCTTGATTGCGGCCTTGATAACCGCTGCGTGGAATGTGTATGGGATCAAAGATATGACAAGGTCATGAGCGGCAACTGCCGCCTCGAGGGCCGTTGTGTCGTTGACGTCCAGAGATATCGCGGACGTGTTTATAAGGCCCTCCCCAAGCGCTTCCGCAGAGGCGAGCGTGCGGCATGCGATGGTCAACAAGTTAAGCGGTCCGCGTACGACGTACTCCGCACATGGACGCGCGACAAAGCCACTGCCGAGCAACAGCACCCTCTTCTTCTCGCCGGTTGCGGTCGCCGCCTTCGCCGCCGTGCCGAGCACTGGTGTAATACTCTTGCCCTCCTCAAGCATCACGCGTCCGAATTCAGGCAGTACAAATGCCGCCCTGTGCACGTTCGCGTTGTAGTACTTGCAACCAGAGACAGAGCGAAGCGGGATCCTCAGGTCGCGGCCGGCCTCCTTGGCAGCCATCGTGAAGCCGATCTGTCCAGACGGGTACGTCGGAATCGTCGTGTACGCGTAATCGACGACGGGAAAAATTGCCGAAGTCGTCTCGCGCAGCTCGCGGATGAGCGGAAGGTGCAGCCAGAGACACTCGCCCTGCGAGCATGCGTGCCCGCCGGGTGTAAGCGCGTCAGCGATGAGCTGAAAGTACGGCTTTTGGAATAGAGACGCGGCGGGGCCAACGGGGTCAGAAGAGTCGGTGATGATCACATCGTATGTCGCGGTGTTGTCCGCGAGGAACTTGAAACCGTCGCCGATGAAGACAGTGACGCGCGGGTCTGAAAGCAAGGAAGACATGTGGGGGAGGAATTGCTTCGATACCCTCACGACGGCCTGCGCCGAGTGTCATAATGCATGCAGTCCAGTACTGAGTTGCCTCGTACCTCGTCGATGTCGCACAGAACGACATTCTCCACCGTCTCGTGCTTCAGGACCTCGCGAACGACCCCTCCATCACCACCACCGATTACAAGCACCTTCTTCGGGTTCGGGTGACTCGCCAGAGGCAAGTGCGCTATCATTTCCTGGTAGCTTCAATGCCGATCAGACTGCGATCGTATGAATAAAACCTTTAGAACTCACGAAAACTCATCGCGTTCGGTGCATTGAATGACACCGTCCAGAATCAGCACGTTTCCGAATGTCTCTGACTCAAAAACGAGCACATCCTGGAACAGGGACTTCTCAACATGGAGAATTTTCGTGACCTTTAAGGTCATTGCCTGGCCTGGCCATTGTGAAGATATCTCCCTGAACCATCCGTCTGTTAGAGATTCGATTTAGCATGTAATCTTTTGCAAAATTAGAACACTTGCCTACGATTGAAGGGTGGGTGAGAGGAGCCATTCTTTAGAAGCAAAATTTTAGCATATTGTTACTCTCGTCTGAAAGAGACGGGTTACCAGGTGGTGGTCAACGAGGAGAGTCGAAACTGAGTCATGAGCCGAAACGAGTCACTTGAAGTTTTCAAGTTGTTATCTTATCTCGTCGCCACGCGATTATCTAAAGCATGCCGCTTTGCTGGCGTTCAGTTGAAACTCGGCTCATCGCCCGCCGACATGGTGTTCACACAGCTTCATTCTCGAGAGAGCTTAACTCAGTCTACACAAAACTATAAGGTGGAAAAAGAACCAACCCTCCCGGGTTCTAGCACACAGGCCGCAACTTTGGTACCTACTTTAGTGCCACTCAGCACATACGGTATTTCTCCTCCGCCACCCACTCCTCTCACATATATTTCTCCTGCGTCTCCGCATGAAGAGATTAAGAAGAAGAAAGAAAAGAAAAAGAAGGTGCTTAACAGCATAGGCCTTCGTGTGCTATGCAGTGAGTGATCGCGCTTGCGACTTGTACGGACCGGTGACGACAAAGTTGAACAATTCATGTTATGATTGTGCTTTTTGAAGCACGGTTCGAAGAAATTGGATCAAAATTCTGTGGTATAAACATCCCGGAAGAACTACAGGATCAAGCTATAGGAGCCATTCAGGAGGCTAGGAATGATTTTTTCGCTCGTGATACCCTTGAAAAATATGTTCAAGACAGAATCAGAACACAAAGACATGAAGCAGCTGCTGTTCCGATCAGGATCTCGGAAGAAGATACCCGTAAGTCAACACAGCTCGTTTCGGTTCGTTATGTGTACTTACTCCGTTATCAAGTATTTCCAAAGATGTCTGCGGACAATCTCTCAGGCATACGCATGCTCTACAGCAAAATCGCATTGCCTGATACCGCTTTCCCCTCACTTGCAAATTCTTTTAACATTAACATCGAAGACTTGAAAGATTATATCAGCTATCTTAAAGCTACAACGCATTCTCTTTCTTCATTTAACCCTCAAGTCGAAATCCCTCTTAAGCAATGTGAGTTCATGACTCAAATTACGGACCTCTTCTGTCTTATCTTGCGGCATGTTTTTTTTCCAAGCACCACCATCCTTTGCTATCGAAAAGAAAGTCCAGCTACAACTCCTTTACGGTCTTCGACCAGACATCAGTAGTGAAGCACTGATTAATGTCTGGACAGTACGACTCGGTATTCGACAGAACGAGGCCGTTTCTTACATTGGATACCTTCGGTCAAAAATTCGTCCTTGGGAAGGCGCGTATATAAGACAGGGTCAAGCGAGCTGCTATCCACAAGTGAAGAATCCATGTAAAAAGCGCAAGCATTTCGATCCAGATGCAAACGAAAGGCAAGAACTCTCTTCTGGAGTGATGACGTTGTAGGATCTGAATGTCTTTCAATTTGGATAGGAAGAAAAAGAAAAAGAAAAACAGGAAGGCCAAATCGTCCGAAACGACATGTCAATCTACAGACGAGTCATTGCCTTCGCTGTCCACTTTATCAGTCAAATCCGACTGCTCTCCGGAACCCCCGCATGACTATGAGTCCGATCACGTCGCAATCGTTAGTACCAGAGATCAGACACAAGGCTCTCGTATTCAGGTCACCTCCAAATCGGAGTACCTCGCCCATTTAGGGCCCGGCTCCCTGCTTGAAACGAGCGTAGATGGGCTAGATAAATTCGACTTCGCGCCTCGTAAAACCCGCGAAGGTCCTAGTTTCGGTAGCGGAGAAAACGAAAATGCTATAACACAGGAAAACGCATACGAGACTGATGAAGTACTAGGGCTCGAGAACAACGCCGATATCAGTGATTTCAGTTCCGAGCACACGTGGGATGGCCTCAAAAAGGCCGAAAACATGCTTATTGGTCTCGATGACAAGGTACGCATCTGATACTGATCTACTGAATGGTCGTCATCTAACTGGACGTATCGAAGAAATATGTATCGCATTTGTGATCCAAGGAAGAGAGAGCTCCCTCTGTGACGGAGGAATTCTCCTCCCTTCATCGCTCTAAGTAACTCTTTATTTTGGACCAAAAGCTCTCGGCGCCATCAATGCTTGCACAAAAAGTTCTCTTTCGTCTCTTTTCCTTCATTGCTTTCCTACTCTCACTCTATATAACTACAGATACGCCAGCTAATTTAATTGCATAGTCGAATGGAATAGGAAGCGCGAGGCCGAAACATGGCTATCACCAATATAATCCTTAGGCACAGAAAAGGGATAAGTGTCAAGGGGTTGCTTGACAATGGCCGCGCCATATCTACACAGTATTCCTGTTGGAGAGAGTGTGCTCCAGAGTGCTTTTTTCAGCATTCCACGGCGAGTGGGGACAAGATCAGACCAACACATCATGTCGATAATGGCCAGAAAATGTTTATTTTAATCTTTGTTTGGTTTTTAACAAACTCAGAATTTAGCACCTCGCGCCATAGCTCCCGCAAATGTATGTATATCAGCACTGCAGATTCGACAATAAGAGACGTATAGCAAAATGAATAGAAGCAAAGAGACTCGCATATTCTTTTACTCGTGTTCCGAGGACATACTCATGCTTGCGGTGCCCATCGAGTGCCAGCTGCGAGCCGAACCAGCCAATGATTCCGTATCCAAAAGCATTTCTCCTGTCACTGGATCCGCCTTCTAGATAACCGGTAAGGCGCGACGTCCGTGAGGGACTTGGGGCGGAGGAGAAAATGAAAGCATGGCAGAGTCCGAGTCGTGAAGCTCTGAAGACATATTTCCCGGCTCCGAGGACGTCATTGACGTGGGCTCATCATGGTCCTGCATTTCGTGCACACTTTGGCTGATGATTGTTGGGCCAACGCGTCGTGCCCAGCAATGGTGGTATCTTAGATACATATGAAGATCCAACACATCCAATTCTTGATAAAGCGAAGTGAGCCCGCGAGACGTCTACAAACATAAAAACGTAATTTGGACGAACCTTTTCGTGATCCGTCCACAAGTCGGTCGATAATCTCGGGTGCGAAGCCATTTTCCAAAAATACGGGTACAAGAGACCTCGCAAACTCCTACGTGTACGTATATCATTGACGAGCCGTAAAAAAACATCTGAAATCCATGCACTTGCCTGCAAATTCTGGCGCATGAGCGTTCCCAACATGATCTTGACGCGAGTATCTTCTGGGTCTGAGCCTCCAAAGCGAACATAGTGATCTTGTAAGATAAATAGCTAAATCGAGAAATTGAATCGTCTCACCAGTTTCCCAAGGGCCGACCGGAATCCACTTAACATCATATTTGACGTTTTGCAGACTCGGGCATTCGTTCATCCAGCGCTCAAGCATAACTCCCGAGCCGACCGAGCTTCCTCGCGCTGCCATTACGTTGTATGCCTCTGCCGTTGTTTCAGAAAGCAAAACCTCGAAATTCATCATCATATTCAACTAACTTACCGTAACATATTCGCGCTAACCAAGACTGGCCTGGAGCCCCATCACCGAAAGCGATTTCTTGTGGCTCTTTTTCTTCGTTCATTATCTCGAAGTTACCTTCTATAACTATTAGCACTCCGCCTGTACCAAAAATAAACTACCAGTTTGAGTTAGCTGTCACAATTAAAGAAGCAATGAGAATTGGGCTCAACCAGGTTTCAAGCATTTAGCGGATTCCCTTATTAGCCACTTATAATCCTTGACCTGAGATAACACGTTAGATTATGCGCTTTCAAATAAATACATCTGAAGAAAGTGACGCACTCCGTTCGCAACTGCTCGAGCATGCACGACATCGAACATACCGTAATAGTGCTCTAAGCCGAGAGTAAACTATAACATACGTCAGTTTTTCCCATGAGAATGGGTTATGCAAAAAATCGATTAACATCATCGAACTCAAAACTTGGGGAAAAAATCAGCACATATACCGAGAATCGGGCTTGGATTTCTTACCGGCAGTTCTGTGGCGGCGGCCTTAGTGAGCGACACTAACTTCAGAACACATTTTCTCAAGTTCAAATTCTTGGTACTACCTTGACGTGCTTGGAGCTAAGTCAACGCCGACAACCTGCGTAGGTTCAAGGTTCATGAAGTGGGAATTACAGTATAGTTCCACTCGCATACCTGAGCATGGGGGAATTCTTGGGCCATACTAGTCGCCCTGTAGATTCTTAAAATTGTCTTGATACATATATGAGATAGGAAAACCCGAACCAGATTCCCCCACCACAACCTACATTCGTAAGATATTATTTGGGCATCCTCATCTTGAACAAAAAAAAAAGATTCCCACCGAGATCAAGAATCGCCCTTTCAACACCGGGAGAAGGCGCAAGGGCTGTTTCCACTTCTTCGATGGCGATATAAAGGCGCCCTACAGATAGAATATGCACCAAATGTTGTTTGTCTCTGAGGTGCTGCTGATAAACGATAACGCCATGATCATAATGGGATGAGCATACAGACGTGAATGTTCATTCTCATCTGAGCCAGGCACGTCAGAATGTCCGAGCTTTGGGAAGCTTATTGGCAGTACGCACCGGCAGGAAGAAGATAAAGGTCATTCTGAGCGTTAAGCGTTCGTCCACCGACCTCACGTAGCATGTTACGTCCGTCTCTCGAGGAGCTATAGGAGTAAATGGATGGGGCAGGCGTTCCATCTCTTGAGGAAATTATTGTCGGAGCGGATCCGGAAACGCTCTCCTCGTCAACCTCCATTTTCGAAGATATGGATGGATTCCGCGGTAACACTCCAGAAGCGTCGGCGTTTTTCCTGAACGAGCTCACGGGTGATTCTCGTGATATGAAGAGCGTCTCATAGTGTCTCTTGTGTTTGAAAAGTAGAGAGATACTTACAGGTGTTGCAGTCCTGCGAGAAAGAAACACGTTCGTTATCAGCGTAACGAAATAGTTCCGTCATTAGGCTTAAAGTGAATTAGAACGAGCTCTTGAGTGAAAAAGAAGGGTATTCGGCCTCACAAACCACGCGAACCGGTCCCAAATGGCAGAATGAATGTATATATATACGGCAGCCGCAGCGCTCATTAAAGCTAAAGTTGCACTGAATTGCCACGGAAAAGGAGTGACTGCCGGTCTCAAGAAAAGAAAATAGGGCACTTATAGAACATTGACCAAAGCAGTAGAGCCGGGTTTGGGCCTTTTTCATTATAAATTTATCTCAATAATCTCTGGAGCGACTTCAGGAGGCCATTTAGGTGCAAAGTCGCAGAGTTCCTGGAGGCTGAATTGAATTACGTTACGTAACTTCCTTAGTAACCCATGCCCTCCATGTACGTATCGGCTAAAGGCCGTGGGAAGTGTTAATGGCTGAACGAAGCAACACTGCCACCGCCTTCTTGAACCGTCCTCTTTCTTTTCGCGTCCAAATAGTGCTCACATTCTCCATTTCCTTCCGTCCCCTGCCTCTGATTCTTCTGCTTTCAGATCTCTTTGGATAGGTACGGTTTAGTAGTTGTGCTACTTAAAAAACTTAACTGACAAATCGCAATTCAAGTCCTCTGTCTATTCGAGAGCCAAAACGCTTCGTATCCAACTCTGCTATTGCAACACAACCCACAATTTTTTTTGTTGGTCGGCTAGAGTCGAAGGTCGACGAGATCGAAAACTCGAGCATATTGTCGAAACCCTCTATTTTACAACTTTTGACTACACGTCCTTTGCAATGGTAGACCCCGATCGCCGAATTAACACTGAAGCTGCCAAAACAAAAGTTGCAACACTTTTGGATGTTCTTCAACTCATTTTTCGATGCTCAGCAAAATCCGATCTTTCGCATTGTGCCAGAGTTTGCAAGTTGTGGTCGGGAATTGCGCTCGATGAGCTCTGGAGAAAATTGTGTGATCTCAAACCGTTATTTTCGATATTGGCACCTATTGAGATACGTGAAACTGGTGTAAGTTTTGAATTGGCCGTTACGCACGCTAGAATTGATGTTAATTTCCAAATCCACCAGGCAAAACAGTGGTGGCATTTCAGCGGAGCATTGGAGCCTGAGACCTGGACACGATTCTATCAGTATGCGAACAGAATCCGAGATCTAGACCTAAGCATCGATCGTATGGATTGGCCATCGACCCGGATGATTACGGAGATTTCAGTCAAACGTCCCTCTGCGCACTTCCTTCTGCCAAGGCTGGACGATCTCACATTGCTTTTCTTCAACGACGACCATTTAGCTATCCTACTTATGAGCGAAAGTCTGGCATCCGTCAACGTGAGATTACCAGATGATGACCAGTTTCGGAGACTCTTTCTCAAGGAACTCGCTATGCGTAGTCCCAGGCTGAAGTCTTTGCAGTTGAGCCGCCATTTTTCGCATAATTCGATTTCTTCTCTGGCGAGGATGACTGATCTGAGGAAGATCGTTCTACCCAAATACACATTGAATTCTACAATTGCTGATGCCCTTGCGGCACTCCCGCATCTCCACACCATTGACTTCAGTAAATTTCCAGACGATGATGCGACTTCCCTTGACGATGTTCGTGGATTTTCTCCGAGTCCTCTCCTACAGGAAGGAGCTTATTCTTCATTAACAAACCTTTCCCTTGCATGTGAATTTTCGGAGTTAGTAAAGCTGATGAAACGACCGATAGCCCCTTCCTTGTCGTACCTTCGTGTTCAGACCTTACATCTAGAGACAGCAGACTCTTTACATGAACTCCTCGTTTCTCTCTCGGAGACGAGGAGTTCGCTTACCGGCCTATCTCTAGAAATGATACCGGAGTTCGTGTCGGTCGAATCCGGATTCGGTATCCCATATGAATTCGGGGAGATGCAGCCAGTCGACCTGATGGAGTTCGCAGAGGACGGGTTCCGTACTACCACTCGGGATGAAAGAGGAGAAACCTTACCGCTCGGTAGGATCTTTTTCCGAACTCTGGAACCTCTCTCGGGTCTTCCAAACTTACGTCAGCTAATTATATCTTATCATCAAGAGTTCTTGATCAAAAACGACGAATTTGTTCGACTTATTTCCCACTTACCCCACATTGATACTCTGCGTTTCAACTGTGACCCCATGCTAATAGGTGAACAATCCGACTTGGACTTCGGCGTGCTCCCTATTGTTGCTACACTCCTGCCTCGCCTTCGGTTCCTTGGTCTTTATATCAGCCACAGGCACGAACCATATGCTCAACATAAATGCAAATGCGAAAGCGTGGCGAAAGGGCTCTTCTCTAAACTTGAGAGCATTGATTTTGGCTGTTCTATTATTCTCGAAAAGACCGATTGCATGAAGATCGCATTTCATCTAAGCAAAATTCTGCCTCTGACGTGCAAGTTGTAAAACAATCGCAATTGGTCTACGGAGGTAAAAGACGAAGTCGATGCGGATTTTCATGCCGAGTTCAAGTGGTTGTCCACCGATCCCTGGAAAGAAGTATTCGAGGCTATGAAATATATGATCACGGCGAGGGAGGAAGGGGAGAGACAGGCTTATGCCCGACTCACTTAATAGGTAAGTCACAAAATGTCGTACTTTATACTCGATACTATAAGATTTATCAAGTTCATTCTAGGCGCTTTCGAAATGTGTTTTTCCTTCCTTCCCGAACCTTTCCCGACAGACCAAAGATCATCTGCAGACCGTTTCACCGCAGGCCCTAAAATGACGCAGTGGCTCCGATGCTTTCCATTCCTGTGCCTCCGTCCCCCTATGTGGTTAATGCGAATTCCCCGGAGTCAATTTCTTTCTTGCGTCTTGTACAAATGCACTCGAGTTCTACGAAAAATATATTAGCATCCATTTTCCAATGTCATAAACTTTGCGCTCTGGTAAAATTATAATTAGCCAATATCGACCTGCCATGGCTTGATGATGTCTTCAAGAGGCCGTTGGCGATGCTCGTCCAAATGCGAACGAGCATAAGCGAGAATTAGTCTGGCATTTACAAACAAAGTACCGAGGACAACAATACGATACTGTACTAAAAAGCAAAAACGAGAGCGCAAGGACAGCCCAGGCAAGTAATAGATCGCCCGGGTAGTCGCTCGCGAGGTTCCCCGCAACGAAATAGAAGCAAATTAGTTTCAGACCAAAGACGAACGACGGGGGATCCACAAACACACAACGATGTCAAAAGCTGTTGCCTTTCGTAATCCCCGTCTCCTACGCGCCTGAAAAAGATAGCAAGTAAATAAGCAGGTGTCGGTGCACCACCACCCGACATCCGATATCGCGAAATTTTGGATGGCCACTCTTCACGTCCTCTCCACATCCCTGCTACTAATCATTCGCCGAATCAAAGCACTTCTACTTGCAGCGCATACATGATATATGCGGACGAAATCGAAGTTTGCATCTGGGGTTGTAAGGATCGAACACGTGCGCCTTAAGCATACATGTTTTCTTCCTTGACGTCTTGCATTCCCCAGAAGCCCCATGCAGAGCCCGCGTCGAGGTCATCCGCATCGACTGTCTCCTTGCGTCCAATTACGCCGCGGATCTGGTACACGGACTTGCGGTCCTGCGGAAGAAAACGAGGAGTTCAGTCCGTTGTCCACTGACAAGATAAAGGTGATATAAGGATAAGTGACTTACGATGCCTAGTGAGACCTTGATCGCTGGCATTCCCGGTTTGTAGCGCTCGAGCTCCGGCCCCTTCTTTTCATGGGTGAAAGACTCGTCCTTCCAGCCCACATGTGACTCGGCCTGCGAGTCGGAAACCTCAAGCTCCGGTTCAGCGATCTGAGGAGTCTCAAACTGAGCCTCGGCTTGACACTTAGGCTTAATCGCAGCGTCAGAATTGGCCTCCATCTCGGCGTCATAGTTCGCGAGCCGGATGACGTTGCGCGCAGCGACCTCTGCCTGCCAGTAAGCGGTGTGCCCTGCCTTGATTGCGCCGAATGCATCTGCGGAGTCGCCGATGACGAAAATGTGCGGGAACGGTGTCTCCGGGAGCGGCTCTTCCGGTTCCTCCATCTCTTCTTCATCGTCGAGCATGGACATCGATTCCGCGTCGTCGAGCAGGAGGTTTTCGAAGTCGGCTGCAAGCTCCTCTTCGGACACCGGCGGAATGACACCTAGTTGCATCGTCGGCAGAACGTAAGCGAGTTTGGTGTCCGGATCAACCGAGTCGGGTGCCATCTCCTTGATCAATCCAGTGTTTGGGACTTGACCGGTACATAGGAGCTAGAGGAAAGCAGATAGATAAGAACAACCGGAAAGCCAGCGAAAAACATGATAGCATACAAGAATATCCGCGGCAACCTCACGGCCGTTGAGCGTACGCACAACACGCTGCCCGTGTTCATTAAACTTCATCGCCTCCGGGCGGGTCGATTCGAGATCGAGGCGCTCGCCGAGGATCATGTCGATGCGAAGTTCTTCCAGGGCCTTCAAGACTACGTCACGAGATTACTATCACATAGTCCGAAGGGACAAATAGAGGACTTACTTTCGCAGTGCATGTCATAGTCGAAGCGGGGAAGAAGACGATGACGTGAATGAAGGAGCGTCACATGCTTCTCCGGGTAAAGCGACGCGATGTCCGTCGCGAATTCTAGAAATCGGGGCCGACGGTCATCGAAAATAGGTATAGATGATCACGAGTTACTCACGAATACCCAAAGCACCTCCGCCAACGACAAGCACACTCCCAGCTCTACGAATGCGCTCTTGACATCGTTTTAACCATTCGATTCCCTCTTGCTTCGTCCCGCCGTACTCCTTCGCTACCTCCTTCGCATTCTCCACATCCTTTACATCCTCCAGCTTCTCATTATCGGGTTGCGCGACGATGCCATTTTCTTCCTTCGACCATAAGTTGATTGGTGAAGGCAGACAACTGCCTAGCGCATAGATCGCGTATTTGTATGGTATCTCGCGCGCCAGCCCAAGCTCAGGAAATTCACGATCGATTGTCACGGAATGTGGAGTGAGTGCAATTACGGATGCTTGGAGCGCGAGGTGGGGGTGGGCTGGAGTTGTAGGTGGGTCCGAGGCCGAGGACGCGGGAGTAGGGTGGAATACGCCTCTGAGTGGGATGACTAAAACAGACAAGTCGGATGAGCACATAAAACGAGTCTCACATCGACAATAATAGATAAGGCTTACAAGCCTTGTGCTCGTGTCCGGGCAACACTCCTAGCCGTGGAATGACATAGAGATCTGTTTGTGAAGAGTGAGCGAGTACATGACGCAAGAAAGTGGTGCGACGAACGGTTGGCATGACTAACAAAGTAACGGCTCAGTCAGTCTTCGTCTTTTCAAGATCTTGAAAGCGACATACCTGTTACGGTCTATCATAATGACCCGGAATCCTTTCCCAAGGCCTTGAGCAAGGAGATGAGCAGCCCGCGAACCTAAAAATTCAAGAAGTCAGCGCCGGGTAAAGCAAATCGAGCGCAGAAAGCGCAGACTGACCGCCATACGCAGCACCGAGTACGATTACATTCTGCATATTCATAAGATATTAGTCTAAAGGGCGAAGGAGGGAAGAAAGGAGGGTGGGACTCGGGAGGTGGTGGTGCGAGTGGAAGTATAAGAGGCTGGGGAAGTTATCAGATAACCGAGCTATTTAAATTCAGTCCTGATAAGGTTTGCTGCCGGTTACGGCAAAAGACTTTGCGGCGTGTTTTGCTTGTGGTTTACACAAGAATTTACAAATCGTTCCTTGGCTCAGAACTTTGCATGCTTGATCAAGACACCTTTGACTTTTCTTTCTGGTTCAATTCCAAAGAAGTTCAGGGTGTGAATATCTTTACCGATACTCGTGAGTGGGCACGACGAGACCCCAAATGGCGTTTTGTCCTAAATTTGGTTATCAGATATGATTGGATATTGTTAGGCGGATTTATTTGTCATCAACCCAAATTGCAAACTTTGAACAAACATATTCTCTTGTTGACGGATTGGCTGGCTCGCTTTGTTACAAACTTGACCAAGACACTTCAAAGTGGCTGTCAGCGCCAAATATGGTGCGGGTAAACGTCCTAGCTCATCGGGTCCGATGGGAAAGGACAGAATTATTCGGAGGCGCTTATGGGTACACGGCCTCGACCCGTGTTCTCATGGTGATCCATTCTCGCCGAAAAGATGTGAGAAGGGGGATCATTGTTTAGCGAGAGCCTGGAAACGAAGAGGTGACGCAGCACCCGCCTTTCGAATCAGTGTGCCTCGTAACCTTTCTAAGAATCGCATCTAATCTGATATACTCCGCTTAGATCAAACGTTTCGCATTTATCACTCGACTCTCAGCAAGATCCGCGAGGAGCTATAGCAGTTCCGTATAGGAGGAAAGGCGAGAGAAATCCGAGTTCATATCCAGCCCCAGGCGCCAGCCGACCAATAGGCGATTGGTGACAGGATACTATTCCTGGAAAATATTCGTTTTTGTTCTCCGAGCTTGGGAATGTGTTGTAAAGCGTGTGCTGTATGCGTTACTGTTGGGCGGTGGAGGTACATGTAGAGAACTGCACCTGACTTGTTGAGCGTCTTCCAGAAAACCCGCCTGTAGCTGTATGATGCAGTCCTTGTCGCCGTCGCCATCGTCACCACATGTGCTGGATCGAGCCGTAGAAACCTCTCGCCCTGCGGAAGCGGCCAGTGATACGCACATGAGAAAATCACGTCGCGACCGAAAGATGTTGCAGACGGCAGATCAAGGAACCGGTAAGTGGCGTCACATTAGCAAGACAATTGCAATGCCATTCTTCGAAAGATTTCCGTACACGCCGACGGCCCGTTCCGTAACTTTCACAGAGAATATAAACCTTCGTCGCAGTTTCACATCCATTAAGATCATAATCAAAGTTCGATAGCGATAGCTCCTTTCCGTGGTTTAGTGGAAGCTGAAGTCGTGTACCCTTCACCTTTGTAAACCGGTCGTATGTCTTGTTGAGCCTTCGGTCGGCGGACTTCGTTGTGGAGTCGAAGGATGAAGTCGATAGTGTTCACGAGTAAGGTGCGTGTGTGAACTCAAGGCGTTACAGATACTGTCAGCTGAGATTAACAACAAAGTTCATGGAGAAAAAACGGCTGATCCGTTTCAATGTGTTGAGGCTGATTCGAATTACGAAGCGACTCTCCGAAGCATGTATTTGCATATGCGACCGAGCAAATTCCGGGCCGAATGTATTGTGCTGATCAATAAGTAGCCTTTCTTACTTTTAGTGATCACTCATGATCATCGGGGGTTCATTATTATGACGATTGTCGACAAAGATGTCCGTTATCGAGTCGGGGAAGACACTCTACGTCAGGCAGTGTATCGGAGGAGAACCGAGTGCACAATCCTTCAAAATGCATTCGCAACTTTGCTACTGGACAAATCAACACTAGCGCAGCATCGTATCTCTCAAAATTTTCGGAGTATTCGCATTTAGCGCCCTTACGGCTCACTGTCTTCTTCGCACTGACAGCGATGAACTTGGGGTTCAGCGCTCCTGTGGAATGTCATACATACCTACGGCATGCCGCCTGGAGTAGAGCTGCACAGTAGCCCTTTCACGTCAAAACGAGGCTACAGGTGTATTAAAAATAACGCTTTTTACTCCCGTTACGGTCGAAACTTATGCACATTACTATCGCGATGGCAATATAACCTCTATGAGAAAGTTTAAAGGCGGCAAAGCGAGAAGTCAGCCTCAATTTTCGAAATGGATGACATGGCACAGCAGTCTTCCGCTTCTGAGAGAGAAGCAGAAATGTCTTTTCGATAGCCTTGGTGTGACAGTATTTGATGGGCATTGAACTAATGGACGCGTACGCGACGCGCGTCCGAGTCGACTCAGACAAAAGGCAATTACACGCGAGAGCCGGCCCTTAACGAACACGTGTTGAGCCACAGCGCGTTTTGTTCGCGCTCCTTTACTGTTTTCTTTATGCCCCCGTCTCATGCTCGTACAGATCGGACACGCCACTGCAGAGATCCTAAAACCTAGAGGGATGCATCGCGTTTTGAGCGTCCTGGAACTGCTCAACTTCATATTCTCTTATTTAGATCGGCACACCCACGCTTCCTGTGCTCGGGTATGCAAGCGATGGACAGGAGTCGCACTCGATCTCTTATGGGAAGAACTCGATGAAGTTGTCCCGTTGCTTTCAATCTTAGCTCCTCTTGGATCAGATCAGTCCGAGGTAATTACTTTCAAATATCCGTTGTCAGCGTTTGCATCTAATACGTTGAATGTGCAAGCCCGTAAAGGATCCACTGCAAATGTATAGCGATCCCGCTATCTTCACGCGAAGCACAAATGACGTGGACTGGGAAAATTTCTATTCATACAGTAGACGCGTTCGGCGTCTCCGGGTGGACTTCCTACGTTCGATTCCGCTTTCTACCCGCATCTTCGCCGAGATTACCCAGGAAGCGCCTAGTTACCCTCTCTTGCCAAATCTCTCGAAGCTAGCCATCTGCTGCCTCGGGGACATCGAGCAGCTCTCGATTGGACTCATTTTCGCGCACGAGTCCGTTAAGGAATTAAGAATCGCTGCACCAAAATGTTCTACTCCCTGGACAGGGATGGAGGACTTTTTCGACGAAGTCACGCAGCGCATGCCGCATCTCGAAACCATCTTCCTCTCTGTTCCAGATGTCTGGTCGGTATCTGAAATCGAGCCGTGTCTTAATGACTTCCTTCTGAACATGCCACGACTCAAAACGCTTTTCACTCCCATATATTTTGCGACATCCTCAATCGTCACCACACTTTCTAAACTACCTTCACTTGTTTCTATCGATTTTGGATATCCTCCCGCATACGGTAGTGGTTCTCCCGTCGATGTTACTCCTTTCTCTCCCGAACTACTCCCAGGTTCCTTCCCCGCACTCATGAGTCTCGGTTTATGCGCAACTATCCTAGATTCATCCCGCTTCTTTGAGAACAAAATTGCCCCTACTACCATTACATCACTTCATATCCATTCCCCCAAGCCAGATGCCGACTCAACCATTGGCGACTTTCTCTGCTTGATTTCCAGAACGTGTCCATTTCTGCGCAGTCTTTCCATGAACTTGATTTCGCAAGCCACTATTAGTAACACTGCGTTGCGCAACACTTTTACCGGCGAGCTCTTAGATGAGATCACACTTGACACCCTAATTCCCATCACATACCTTCCAGAGCTCGTAAATTTTAAGTTTTCATATCACCGTCCAATACTTTTAACAGATGACGACCTTGAGAAGCTGGTTTCGCAAATGCCGCGCTTAGAGGAGCTACGTCTTTGCAGCGACCCCATTCTCATGCACTTCCCAAGCCGCCTGACGCTTGCTTCCCTTTCATCCGTTGCACATCACTGCCCACGGATGCGCTCGCTCGCATTATACATGAACACGCGGATCCTCGAACCTCTGCCATACTTGGCCAAACCGGGATCGCTTCGTCCGGTGCGCTTCCAGAACATCGAGAGCATCAATGTCGGAACATCATTGATCGAAGTCGGGGATATGCTCGCTATCGCGACGTTCCTGGGCAGTCTTCTCCCGGACTCTAAATTGGCCGCGCGCAAAGTCAGAATCGAATACGGCGTATCGTGGGTCCCGGCTGTTTCGTACGTCATCTACGCGAACGACAAACAAGCAGCACAGACGGTGCAAATACTGATGCGACGATGGGCACAAATTGCGAGAATGTTACCAGTGGCTGTCGAGGCGCGTGCGCGGGAACAGACGAGAGTTGAAGGATTGGAAAAGGAACTGGAGGAATTGAGGGGACGCATGGCCATTCTTGAAGGAAGTATTCTGGATGCATCTCGTTAAAATCATTTCATTACACAATGCTCTTACAACCTATATTCTCGGCTATTTGGATGGATCTATTTTACAGTGTATATGTCAAGTACCAAGAGCACCCTCCTTTTAGGAATCACTTTATAACTGATACCGCTACCCAATCCTGCCTTCAGCGTATGGCGCGCGCACGTATGTTTCCCATTAATTCTTGTATTATATTCACTTATGCATTGCAGGACAGCTTGCAAGGTAGATATAACAATAATAGTGCAAACAACAACAGATCATGTAAACTGACAGAGGCGAATAGCACCATAATTTCTGGAGCTCCAATGCGATCATCAAAGCTGACACTAAGATGCTTCTGTGAGAATCGAGAACTTGCAGTTCTTCGACGAAAATTCGCTCACCAATCAGCCCATGAAACTCTGCTGCCCGACAATCACAGAATGCTCAATTCATCGCCGCTTCATCCTTATACATTGTTTCGAGGGAGTACCGAAAAACTAACTGGGGCTTGTTTTCTCTCTCTAGAGCGGGTCGAGATCTTGATCCGACAAAGGTAGCATATAATCTTGCAGTTTGCCGGTGATAAAAAATATCGGCTTCCGAAGCTCAAGTGTGTTGAGTACTTTGTGGCTGATGTTCCCTCCAAGGAGGTGATTGACAGGGAAGTCAGAAACGGGTAGACCGTCAAATATTTATTTATTTCGCACGGAAGCCTTGTCGGAGAAGTGGCATGGAATTCAAAGCCACGGAGTTTCGTATCTTACTTGACGACTTAGTCGGCAACATCTAGACCTTGACTAAATGGACCAGATGTAGAGTCCCATATCTGTGCAAGGTCAGGAAAGGCACGCAAAGGACTCTACATGGAATTCGTTATACCGAATTTACTTAGGCTGAGTGAATTCGACACATTTGTCTGGAGGTAGGTGGGCTTTACCCTTTCTTTATCGCAATGATGATCATTTGATGCATCCGGGCTTCGTGTGCTTGAGCCTACCAATCGAGATCCCGAAATCGTTCCACGAAGGCTTTCAATTCGCAGGCAGTAGAGTAGTATGCGCTATGTTCCGTATCGCTGAAACGCGCCTCCAGAGATTGCTCAACACTTGTCTTACGCATTCCCACCGCATCCACATGGGTCAGGCGTTGACATACGGCCACTGCTATGTACAGTTAGTTGTCACTGATGTTCTGATGTTGAATTCTTACATCAGACACAGGTGGTTGAGTTGATGGAAAGTCGGAATGTGTTGAGCTTCAAGCAGTGTTTGCGGGTCAGTGTTTGAGAAATATTGAACTGTGCATAGCGTGCTGAAGCACTAGTTTACAGAATACTCAGATGTTGAGGTCGGAGGTGTGCTATGGTATGTACGTACATGTACATCTCGGTTCACGTAACCCGGTTTACTACCAGATAAGGAGCAGACCGGTGTCGCGAACGCGCAGAAACTATTTTGAGGTACGGACATATCGGGTAGATTAGTAAGCAGCTAGCTGACCGTTTGAAACGTTTGCAGGCTCTGGTGCCATGCCCTGACCTGTGGAGTTTGAAATTAAGTCCATATATAGACTTAATTTCGATCTCCGACTAAATTAAGTTCCTGCCTGTTGCAGTAAATGTAAACCTTCTTCTCTGGGAATTTCTTGCCGCATAAAATCATAATTCAAACTCCGCTTAAAAATAAGCCTCTTTCGGGCTCAAGCCTGTGCGTGCCCTCTGCCCCAAACTCTTCTTCTTCCACTCATTGCTTCTGCTGCTTCACTACTTCTGGTGTCTCTGTTCTCCCAAGGACCTTCAAAAATAAGAAGAATTAGCTACTTCAAAGCACTGCTCAAGCAGGCAAGTGTTATTCTGCTTTTCCAATAAATTAGGTGCCGCTTTTGACCTAATTTGGTAATTCTACTTATTATTGTATATTTTGACTTTTAGATACTTCTGTGACCTTCAAAAATAAGAAGAATTAGCTCTGCTCAAGCAGGCAAGTGTTATTCTGCTTTTCCAATAAATTAGGTGCCGCTTTTGACCTAATTTGGTAATTCTACTTATTATTGTATATTTTGACTTTTAGATACTTCTGTGACCTCTAGTCAGTTCAGATCTGCTAGGAACTGAAGGGGTTGACTTCTGATAGTAGTATTCAAGCCATGTGAGTCATATTCAACCACTCTGATTTTTTTGTGCTGCTCTAACCTTTTTTATTTTGTAAAATTTGTGTCCTGCCCACTTGGACTTTTAGAGTCCCCCCCTCTTTCTAAAGCAGGGTCTGTTGGGACTAGAGAGGACTGGTTGCATTCTCGCAATTTCCAAGTTATGTAAGTGTCAATTTTATATATATTGTATTACTTTTGACATTTTTGACATTTATCTGTTTTCTACTTTCTTGAATTTCTAGATCTCTCTCCTTCTTGTTACGGAGTAACAGGGTCTTGCCTAATGGAGCGAGGAGCGTGACTGTGGACAGTGATGTGACGAGTGACGTGAGGCTTGACTGTGACAAGGCGACGATGACTATGGCAAGACTGTGAAGTGCTGGGCGCAAGACTATGAAGAGCAAGGCGATGAATAGCAAGACTATGCTAGCTACTGAACAAGGAGGTCAAGCTGGGGCTTAAGGTCCCAGCGATGTACCTATATATACTATGAGGCTGACTATGATGTCAGCGGAGCTATGGAGTCATGCGCAGCATGACATGAGGGGAGCGTGAGGGAAAGGCCCGTAAGGGGCGTGTACAGTGGAGCATGGAATGAGGTAGTGGAGCGTGGAGCGGGGAGCACCTAGGAGGGGCGCGTACAATGAGGAAGGGGTCAGGCCATAAACTAAGGGAAAGATAATGGAAAGGTGAAGGGCCTGACTAAGCAAGGAAGGAATGATGTAAGGGGAATCGTGAGGTAAGCAAGGTAAGTTCTAACATTACCCCCTCTTTAAGATCGACAGTTCGCCGAAACTGTCAAAGAAAACAAAGGAAAGGCGAAAAGAAAACGCAATAAGGCGAAATAAACGCCAATAAGCAGTTACAATGCGCGTGAAGGAAGTCAAAACTGAAAAGTAAAAGAGAAAACTCAACAAGAAAAAGCAAAACGAGACGAGACATGACCGTGCCGGATTCCGAAAGTCTCCAGCCGTGAAGGTTTCTCAGCATCACCAACAAGCAGAAGGTTTCGAGCGAGCCTACAACTTCAAGAAGGGTTTAACGAAAGCAATAAAGCTCACCCAAAACGTTGGACCAGGTTTGTCAGCGTCACCTGAAAGCAGAGGGTTTCACGAATCTGTTCCCACAACGACCTCTAGTTTAACGTCATCGCGGACGTTCCGCCCCTAATAATGACGGTTCGTGTGCGGGCAGTTGGTCGAAGAGTGTCCGGGGGCGAGTCTGTCGCACCATCCGCATTGGTAGCGAATACAATCCTGTTGCCGATGTCCGTCTTGGCCGCATGTGAAGCACCTGATGACCCGAGGCGAGAACTGTGTCCGAACTCGAAGCGGAGTTGCCAGTGGAGTTCTCAGGGGAATTGCGCCGGTTAAGGTGTCCTTGGATCTCCTGAGGCGACATCTGAGAGAACGGAACGTCACCCATCATGGACTGCGTGAAGGGATTGACTGCGCGCCGGAAGGGACGAGCCGTGGGTGGAGTGACCGGTGGTGATGTTCCGGCAATGAATTCATCGGGGGGTGACGGAGACGGTGATGGTGCGGCAGGAGGTGGCGGAGTCGATGGTGGAGGAACCGGAAGTCCAGGCGGAGGCGAGGTGAGATCAATGGCACCTGTGACTTCATCGATGGGAAAGCGGTCGTTCGAGGGTCGATAGTCGTCCAGGATAGCGAGTACACCAGCATCGAGGGCTCCTTCCAAGATTTGCCGAATTTGCCGGCGAGCCGTAGACTTTGCCTTCTCGTTTTCGTCGCGCAGTTCATCGATATGTTCGCCCATACGATTGGCGATAGCGAGGTTCTGCTCGGCTTGGTCATGGGCCTTCTGCCAGCGGACGAGATCGGGCCGTTGAGAGTCTCGGATGGTTTGACTGATGGGGCTGGCGAGACCGGGATCGACGAAGACATGACGGAGGAAAGAGCGATCGTTGGCGAAGTCGAGGTTGGGCCGGTTGCCAGAGACGGGGAGCCGAGTGTGAGGTGCCGGGAGAGGATCAAAGGTGTTCAGGCGCCTCGGGGATCTCTGTGGCGGCATCGCGATAGACGGGGACGGGGTCGAGGTCGGGGATGAGGTCTTCAGGGGGAACAAAGTGTATGGGTACGTTGCGTGCAGGGACGGCTCGGGATAGACGGTTGGGCCTGCGGCTAGGTGGGATGGATCGGAAGACGATGTGGAGGATCTGTTGTTCGAGGATGTCGATGCCGAGGCGGATTACGAGGCGGCGGTCGTCAGGGTAGTCGGTGTGGTTGATGATGAACTGGAGGAAGATAGGGGTGGATTCTCCGATTTCGAGGGCGAAGGTCCAGTTGACAGAGGGTAGGTGCGGTAGGTGGAATGGGAAGTAGGGCATGGGACAGTGGAAGTGGGAGCTAATGGACGATGTTAGAGTCGATGGGTCTTTTTATAGTTATTGAGGAGTTTTTTCGCATTTTTGAGGTCCGATTCCTTCTGCCACGAGTTGTGGAGTGATGACCATCCTTTCCAGGACACGAGGTATTGCCTTCGGTTCTTTGGGAAACGATGACGTAGTACTGCGTCGACCTCATATTCTTCTTCTCCATTGACGAGGTCAGGTGGTGGCTCCGCGTGGGTAGGTCCGTGGATATCGGTCTCCACATAACGAGTTAGGAGAGAGGCATGGAAGACATTGTGGATACGCCATCAGGACCGGTAAGGTCAGGCGATAAGACCATGGGGATAACACGTCCTTGATTTCGAAGGGGCCTTCGCGTTTAGGGGACAATTTTTTGTATGGAGAAGCAATAGTCGAGGTTCCGGGCTTCTAGCCAAACTTTCTCCCCTTTCTTGAAGGGTACAAAGTTCCGGGTCATGCGGGCAGCCATGTGCATGTGGGCAAGTTCGTGCGCCGCAAGTGCTTCTTCTCTGAGGGCTTTAAGGGAGCGAAGGCGTTCTTCTACCGAGGGATGATCGGAGTTAGGGTCTGCGGCGGGGATGGCAATTGGTTCGTATCCCATGAGGAGTGAGAATGGGGAGCGTTTTGTGGCGGAATGTTCGCGTTGATTGTGTGCGAATTCGATATCAGGCAGGTGATCAGCCCAGGTTTCCGGGTGGCGTCCACAATAGATTCGAAGGTACGCTTCGACTTCTTGGTTTACTCGCTCCGTTTCTCCGTCTGTTTGAGGGTGGAAGGCGGTGGATAGTGCTGACGTGATATTGAGCTTCTTGCAAAGCTCCTGGAATACTTTGGAGGCAAATTGGGGTCCTCGGTCGGAGATGAGTTTCTGGGGTAACCCAAAGCGTCGGTAGACGTTGTCGTGATACAATTGGGCAGTTCCAAGGGCATCAATCGTTTTGTTGCAGGGGGAAAGGACAATGCCTTTGGAAAGGTTATGATCGACGGTGACAAATAGCGAGTCATAACCATTTGATTCTGGGAGTCCGGTGATAAAGTCCATGGAGACTGTGGAAAATGGGTGTGCATTGGGTTCGGCAGGGATCGGATGGAGGGGTGGGACGGTGGGATGAGTGTTGATCTTCATTTGCTTGACAGATTGCGCAACCATTGACGAATTTCTTGACGAAGATGTACATTCCTGGCCACCAATAATGTTGTTTGAGCAATGCGAGGGTTTTGTAAATCCCAGGGTGTCCCATGACAGGGGTGTCGTGGTACAGTTGTACTGCGTGTCGGCGAAGTTCAATGTCGTCTGGGATGTAGGCCTTCTGTTTAAAGAATACAATGCCATCTTTCTCTGTCCAATCGGCAAGGGAAGATCGAAATGGTGGAATACCGGCCGATCGGATGATATTGAGAGCTTCATTGGCGAAGTTGTCTTCCTTAGTGCGAAGAATTAGACGGGTTTTAAAGTCGAAAGTAGTCGTGGCAATGAAGACGGATTCGGGTAAGAGTGGGGGGTCATCTGGTTCTGATTTGCCATCAATCAGGTAGTCAGAGCGTCGGGACATGGGATCTGTGGTATTGTCTTTTCCTGGTGCGTATTGAATGTGGTGGTCGAACTGGGAGAGAAATAAACTCCATCGTGCTTGGCGGGGTGAGAGACGGCGGGCCGCACGGAAATAAGTAAGGTTCTTGTGGTCACACCAGATGGTTATCTTATGGGGTGCACCCAAAAGATAGTGTCGCCAGGCTTCAAGTCCACGGATAATCGCTAAGAGTTCTCGATCGTAGATCTCATAGCGTCGTTGAGTGTCGTCAAACTGTTTGGAAATGAAGCCACATGGATGGGGTTCGCCATTTGAGTCGAGTTGTTTGAGAGTACCAGCCGATGCTACGCCAGAGGCGTCCGTTTCCAGGATGAATGGTCGAGTTTTGTCAGGCATCTGGAGAATGGGTTTCTCCAGAAATTTGCCTTTAAGCCGTTGGAATGCATTCTCGTGTACGTCGGACCATTCCCAGGTGGTTTTCTCCCTTTTTAGTACGTCCAATGGTGCCGCAATTTCTGCATAGTGGTCAATGAATTGGCGATAGAAATTGCAGAATCCTAGGAAGGAGTGAACTTGGGTTTTGTTCGTCGGTGTGGGCCATTGCGAGATACCAGCTAGTTTGACAGGGTCCATGGAAACTGAGTTTTCCGAAATGATAAGTCCAAGGTATTCTACCTGTGTGGCTTCGAAAACACATTTCTCCGGTTTGAAGTATAAGTCGGCATCTTGACCAATGGCGAGGACTTTGCGGGTGCGTTCGCGAAGTGTAGGAATGTCTGAGGCCATGATGAAAATGTCGTCCATGTAAATGAGGACCCATCCTTCCAGCAGAACGGTTCGGAAGGTGTCATCCATAAATGCTTGAAAGGTCGCCGGTGAATTGCAAAGTCCAAAAAACATGACCATGGGTTCGAAGAGTCCTCGATTTGTTTTGAATGCTGCCTTCCATTGGTCGCCGTCTTTGATCCGAATATTGTTGTATCCCCATCGTACATCCAGTTTGGTGAAGTATTTTGCGCCCTGAATTTTGTCTAATAGTTCAGATACGAGGGGAATCGGATAAGCGTTTTTGACTGTTCCTTCGTTGAGTTTGCGATAGTCCTGGCATCCACGCAATTTTCCGTCCTTTTTCCCGACGAAGAAGAAAGGTGAGGCCATGGGGGAAGAGGATTTGCGAATATAACCTTTCTTCAAGTTGTCGTCAAGGAAGTCATCCAGAGCCTTTTGTTCCGTGGGTGCCATGGGATAGACTTTGCAGTCTTTAGGTTGGAAATCGGGTTTTAGGACAATGGCGTGGTCATAGGTTCGTACTGGAGGAAAACGTTCGGATGCCTTCTGTTCGAAAACCTTCAGGAACTGGTGGTAGTGTGCTGGTACAATTTCTTCAAGGGGTTTCTGTTCCTTGGCAGCATTGGCACGTTGTGCAAGATCCATGGCGGTGTTTACTTTTGCGCGGATGTTGAGAGTGATTTTTGCGACAAAAGATCGCTCTTCGGGTGGGGCATAGGATTCGCATCGGGCAAAAGATAGGGATCGTGGATTTTGCTTAGGGATGTCCAGAGTGCGTTTCTCCCAATCGATTTTGGGGTTGATGCGACGTAGCCAAGGAAGGCCCAGGATAGCGGTTTCTCTTCCAAGGGAGGTAACGAGAAAATAAATTGGGATGAGTTCTTCGCCGATCGCAATGAATCGCCAAGTGAAACGACTGATTTCTCCTTCGGAATTAGGAGTTCCGTCAACATTAAGGACTTGAATGGGTCGACGCAGAGGTTTGGTGGGGATTTGGTGTATGTCCACAAAGGTGGAGTCGAGGAATTGTCCTTCTGCGCCGGAGTCTATGAGGGCTGTGGTTTCGACGATTTCTTTTCTCGAGTGGATGCCGATGGGAATTTTCATAGAATTGTGGGCATGTTCGGCTATGATTACAGGAGAAATCGAAATACTAGGCAGTGCAGACGTCGATGCTGGCTGCCTTCTTAAAAACCCTCGAGGTCCAGGTTGTCGAATGCGGATTTGCGTTCTTCTTCAGAGAGGTTGGCCAGGATGGCGCGAATGCGGGCCGAAGGGGGTTCTTTAGCGGGTGTCGAAGATTCGGCATGCTGGGCAGGCGCTTCTGTGGCTGGGGTGCTGCGGATGCTGCGCCTCGGGGGGTCGCGATGGAACATGATCTTGTAGTTGCTGCCAGCCCTCGTGGTTCGATTGTCAAAGGCGAATCGTCGACTGTTGGGAGTGTCGAATTTCTGACGGCATTCGCGCGCCAGATGTCCCTTCTTCCCGCAATAGAAGCAAAGTCCGTCTGTCTTGCGACGATCTCTCTCCTCTTTAGAGACTCGTCCAATTTCCATGGCGTTGGGATCGGTTTGCTTCCCAGAAGTTGGCTCCCAGGCTGCGCCGCTGGAGCTGCGTTGGAAGCCTTCAGGGTCAGTCTTCTTCGTCAGGTTGTTGCCTGGGCTGGTACCAAAGCCCCAGACCAACGCTTGTCGCGCGTGCTTGAGCTCAGCTTGGCGTCGTAGGTTCTGTTGGGCTTTGCTGGCTTCGGTGTACCATCCTTCAAGTGTAGTAGGCTCGCCTCGATTGTATATCTTGTCTGCAATGCTGGATTTGAGACCTCGGCGGAAGTATTCGATGAGGGGTTCCTCTTGGGTGAACCCGGCTTGGAGGGCGAGACTCTTGAATGTAGCGATGAAGCCGTCGACATCGTCGTCCTGTTTGCAATTGGCGATTGCAAATGACGCATCCTGTTTGGCATTGACAGGGAGGAACTGGGCGTCGAAGGCTTTGGCGAAGTCTGCCCAGGTTCCGTATTCTGCCGTGTCCGTGTATGTCTTGTACTTATTGCTGGCGAAAGTAGCGGCTGAACCAGTCTTCATGAATGAAAGGACGAACGTGATTTTGTGCAGATCGGTCTTGTAGATGTCCTTGTTGCCTCGTAGATAGGCCTGGCAGGCATCCCAAAAGTATTGGGCATTGCTGCGCTTGCCATCGAAGTCAGGGGGCTTGGCGAATGCGATTTCTTTGGTGCTCATGGTGGGGCTTGGTGTGACGGTCGGTACTGTGGTCTGTGGTGGAGTATTTGGTCGAGTAGGAACGTGAGGTGGTGCAGTGGAATTGTCGTCAAGCGATGTTTGAGATAACGATCGAGTGATTATAGGGCATACCACGAGTCCCTAGAACCCGTGGGTACCCATGACCCGACCTGGACTACAGATCCGCATTCACGGATCACCCGTGTACGGGTGATCCGTGGGAAACGGATTGTCGCGGGTCCGGGTTGAGATTTTCAAATTTTCAATACCCGTGGGTAATTTCCACGAACAACGTCTCCTTCGCGCTCTTCCACCAGAACCTGCTGCTGCTCATCAGCGGCAGCGAGAATGGCACCATCGAGAACACGCACAGCTACACGCTCGAGCGTGCGTGATGCGTCGCCGTGCACCTGCACAAGAACGACGTAGCGGTCGACTTGTCGTCGTCGTTAAGCCGCGGAGATCTCAGATAAGTACGTTTGTTCTTGCCTTTCATTGATTGGACCTCCCTCTCGCTGAACCTCATAGAATACTAATTGGCCGTTCCTTGTCCTTCTCCACGATGCCTGAGCCTTCCCGTCACACTTGCCGCCATTTCCCGCTCTTTACCTTTACCCGCTCAACAAATCAGGCCGGACCGTCTGAATGACGAGAATTTCGAAAGCCCGCCAGAGGATATGTCGGACAACATATTACTCATCATCAACAACCTCGCACCTAGCAACTTCGAGGCGAAACTCGCGGAGATGAAGGAACATTTCGAGGAGCTGTACTCGCGTTGGCTCGCGAACTACCTGGTCGACCAGCGGGGAAGCACTGAGCCGAACAATCACCAGCTGTACCTACGTTTCCTCGACGGACTGGACAACAAGCTACTGGGGAAGTTTATCCTACATGAGACCTTCATCAAGTGCGCTACACTGCTCAATTCCGACAGGGTGAAGACCTCGACCTCCAAACGCACGATCCTGAAGAACCTGGGTTCCTGGCTCGGCCAGATCACGCTTGCGCGCGACAAGCCGATCAAGCACAAGAACTTGGCATCAAAGGATTTCCTCATTGAAAGCACAGACAGCGACACTCATCATCGCGATCCCATTCGTGAGCAAAATTCTCGAGGCAGCCGCGAAGTCGAAGGCGTTCCGCCCGCCGAACCCATGGCTCATGGCTGTCGTCAGCCTCCTTGCCGGGCTCTATCATTTTGCGGAACTCAAGCTGAACATGAAGTTTGAAATCGAGGTGCTTTGCAAGACACTCAGGATCGACCTCGGCAACGTCGAGGTTGCGAATATCTTGCGCAGCCGTCCGCCAGTGGAGTCGATGGCGGGGCCTGGCTTGCCCGATTTAATGCCAGACATCGATGCCTTGCCCATCGGCAGTGGTCGAAAGGTCAGTTACGATTGCAAGCTTCACGACTCGCGAACTGTGCATGAAGGATTTCGCGACGGACCCGAACGAGGAAAAGATGCGCAAGGCGGGACACATGGCATGTCAGACGCGAACGAACGCAGCACCATACCACGCTGCCCACGTCGCCCGCGCCCATCGGCACGGGAGGGTGGCGGCAGCGCAGCGGTGTTCCTGCTGCTCACGCACACCAACACGACGCTCGTGGTATTCGATGTCGAGGCGCGGTGCTTCCCCGCGCTAACCCGCTCAATAACACCTAACATATTTTCTTTTGTCTTTATAATTATAAGAAATCTATATTTAATTGGTTTAAGATCCGCAGGGAGCCGTGAACAAACCCGTGACCTCCGTGACCTGGACCCACAGGTTTGGGGCGACCCGTGAATCCGAGTCCCAACGGGTCCAGGTCAAGCCGGGTCCGGGTTGAGGATTTTGGGTCACGGGTAGATCCGCCAACAGGTCCGGGTCAACCCACGGATCGACTCGTGGTATGCCCTAAGTGATTACGTCAACAGGGTCGATATGCTGTGGTGGCGTTGGTATTTCAATAGGTCGGCTTGAGTGTTCGCGGGGTCGGACGTTTTGGAGGATTCCAAATTCGTGGTAACGGTATAAAAGTTCGGTGTGTGGATCGCCTCCTTCAAGAAATACTTTCCAGGCAATTCGTCCGTCCGATCTCCTTCTGAGGGTGAGTGGATAGGTTCCCGCAGTTGGGTAGGGTTGATCGGTGGGCCAGACCGCGTTAGCGGGGAGTTTGGGTAGGGTAGAAATTTTGTCTAGACGTTGATACGTCGACAATCAAAAGAGAGCTTGACCTAATGTTACGGAGTAACAGGGTCTTGCCTAATGGAGCGAGGAGCGTGACTGTGGACAGTGATGTGACGAGTGACGTGAGGCTTGACTGTGACAAGGCGACGATGACTATGGCAAGACTGTGAAGCGCTGGGCGCAAGACTATGAAGAGCAAGGCGATGAATAGCAAGACTATGCTAGCTACTGAACAAGGAGGTCAAGCTGGGGCTTAAGGTCCCAGCGATGTACCTATATATACTATGAGGCTGACTATGATGTCAGCGGAGCTATGGAGTCATGCGCAGCATGACATGAGGGGAGCGTGAGGGAAAGGCCCGTAAGGGGCGTGTACAGTGGAGCATGGAATGAGGTAGTGGAGCGTGGAGCGGGGAGCACCTAGGAGGGGCGCGTACAATGAGGAAGGGGTCAGGCCATAAACTAAGGGAAAGATAATGGAAAGGTGAAGGGCCTGACTAAGCAAGGAAGGAATGATGTAAGGGGAATCGTGAGGTAAGCAAGGTAAGTTCTAACACTTCTACTTTCTAAGTGTGAGGTATTGAGTATTAGCCATATTATAGCAATTATTAAGGTATGTGAGAGTAAATCCTCATTTTTTAAATCCAATTTTGTGCTGTTTTGACCTTCTCTCTGTTTTTTTTTTTGCGGGTCTCTTGGCCCCAAGGCATGCCTCGAACTGCTGGCTCAAAAAATAAGTCAGGCCACAGTGCTGGTGGTTCCAGGCCTGGTGCTGGCAGAAAAAGGCATAAATTGGTTACTGAAAGTAACTTATCTTCATTACTACCAGATAATGAGTTTGAAGACTCATCTGAAGAAGATGATACAAGTTTGTCAGTTTCTTTGAGCCTATTTCTCTAAGTTAATGCATGCTTTCTCAGCTGCTGAGCTGCCTCACAAGACAGTCACCCTTCCAATGGGAATGAAGGGCTCTGGGCCCCAACATAGAATTGCCCCTATATTTGGTATGTATATCTGATATAAAATTGTATAAGACTGGATAAGATTTCAGTTCCAAAAGTCATTCTACTTTTGGTACTGTATATTCAGAGTATTGAATATGTTTTCGTTTATTCCAGGGAAAGCAGCTGGCTCTGTCCCTGCAAATATCTCTGTACAGGGACTGGCTAATACTTCTGGCCAAGATCAGCGATCTTTGGTTTCTGCAGACAGCTCTTTCTCTGAGCAGATTGTTATCACAGAAGAAATGAGAGCTCGTTCAGAGAGAAACAAAGCCGGTGTGTGCTGAGTTACAGTTCAATTTTGAACATATTTTCTCAAAATATTTTTTAATGCGAAATTATGAAAACTAGCTGCCCTCCTGATCAGACAGAGCAAGCAATTGGAATCATCAAGTCTGCCTTTTGTCCTTCTATAGTCTGATTCTTTGAGTTAATTTACTTTTCTTTTGCTACCCAGATTTGGATTTTCTTGAGGAGTCAAACCAGGAATATACAGATACTTTTGTGGATCCTATTCTTGCAGATCTTGAAGACTCATCAGCACCCTTTTTCCAGGGAGATGGACCCTCTGATATTCAGGGGGATGAAGACACTGCAACCCTCTCAGGAGAGGTACAAATGTTTCTAGCTGATATTAAATCAAGACTGTCTCAGCAGATTCAGAACTACAATCGGCCAAACTGCTATGCAGATGGCACTTTCTGGATCCGGCCCCAAGATCCTTATTTTGCCTTGAAAAAGGCTGCATTTACAGAGTTGAAGCCACAGACACTATATCATCCATCTGTTTTTGTCTGGCTTCCTCATTTGCTCACAGATATCAAAGATCTGTACTGTCCTGATCCAAGCTGCAAAAAACTTGGGAGTCTGATATCCAAAGGGTGGAATTCAAACCCGGTTGCTAGGCGTGTTGTTGGCCTTTCAAGCAACTATTATGTTATGACCCAGCGTGTTGCTTGCTCAATGTCTGCAAGTAAGCATGGCTGTGGAAAGACATTCAATTTAACAGATCCAGGAATTCTCTCTCAGCTTCCAAAAGCACTTGCAGAGTCATTTCCAGCACTCCTCACTGCTCGAAGTGGTATTGACAAAGAATTGATGGCACTTTTGAGAGCAGGTATAGCCAATCGGCTCTGTGCAAATTCATGGACATCCATCTTACGCGAGCTCCATGTGCGACGTCGTGATATTCTTGAGCTACAATACCTCCATTTCATAAAACTGTCGCCTCAGCTAGGCACAAAGGCTTTCACCCCATTTTCCTCTTTTTCAGATAAAAATGGCTATGCTGGCTTTGTGCCTTCAAGATGGTACATAAGCAGAGTTTATGCAGATTATATGGGCTGTATCAGAGATGTGCTGGACCAATGCATGTCAGCACTACCTGGTGGCATTTTGAAATGGGACCACTCTTTCAAAATTGTGAAATGTATGTCTAAAATTGATGGTGTCCCAACTTTTGCTGCACTCTTCACTATTGTGAATGAACTAGAGCAGATCAGATATCAGGCATTTGTGCCTACAAAGTCTCTCTCACATGTGGAATCTGCCTTTGAGGCTATTGTTGCTTCACTCAAATCACATGGTCTTCCAGAACCTTTCCTTGGGTTTACAGACAATGTTCCCCATGATGCACATATAATCATGAATGCTGTCCCATCATTTGCTAAAGATATTAAACCTGTCCTACCAAGGGAGTTCAGTGGTTTGCCTGTTGCCAAGCTTCCAGAGGATGTAGAAGTGGTATTACTTGAGGAATTTGGTGGCATAGCTGATGCATGCAGTTGGATCCTAGAGAAACTAGAGGATGAAAGCTCAAGAATTCTAGTTGGCTTTGATTCTGAATGGGATTTTGTTCCAGATGATTTGAACCAATCTGGCCAGAAGGAAACCACACACTATTGCCCAACTGCACTGGTACAAATATGTTATCAAAAAAGCATTTATTTGCTTCGAATTTGCAGAATTTCAGAGCTGCCTAAATCCCTTGAGGCTGTAATATGCTCTTCACAGATAGTCAAAATTGGCAGAAATGTTGGACAAGATCTTGCAAGATTATCTAGAGAGTGGAATCTTCAGTTGCCAAAAAAATCAAGAGGAAATTCCACACTAGTCTCACATGTGTTAGAGCTTGGAGCATATGCTCGTTCAAAAGGAGTTGTTACATCAGGTCGAGCATCATTGGCCCAGATTGCAGCTGCAGTTTTAAAGGTGAACTTGGATAAGACTGTTCGGTGCACAAGATGGACAGATATCATGCTCTCAGACAAGCAAAAAACATATGCAGCTTTAGATGCTTGGATCTCCCTAGAAATCTATCATGCATTACAAGGGAAACCACTCATTGGTGTTTCTTTAGCAAAAACCAATACAGTTACACCTGTTGGTTTTGAAGTCAGTATTATTGACAAAGGCACTGAGGTTGCACGCGGTGTCATTGCACCTCATAGGAATGTCCATACCTATACAGGTACTAGTCAAGTCAATGTCACACGTACTCGAGCACTTGTGCATGTTCAAAAGGTCTATGCTCAAGATTGGAAAATACCTTTCAAAGGTGACCATACCCTTGGCTCACTTGGTGCTGTACCTTTTACTGCTGTTGTGCGAAAAACCAGCCTTTATCCAGTTTTGCAAACACATGAGAATCTGAATGTTTCAAACAGTGCTAGTATTTGTGAGGGTTCCAGCCTTGACATCCCTGATAGGGCTCCTCAGCCACATACTTCTATACAGTCAAATCTTTCCAACTCTGACTCTGAATCAGAATCAGATCTTGATGCAGATGTCAGTGCCCAAGTTGAAGAGTTGGACAGTAATGAAAATGAAGTTCTTGGTAGTTCTGCTCTTTCACAGCCTCAGACAGGTGAAATTCCAAGCCGGATCCTGGCTGATGCCTTTCACATAATGGACCGTATTACACGCCATATACCAAGAACACATACCTTGCGAAAATCTTTCTCAATTGCTTACAGTGACACTCTATTTGTGCCTGATAAGGAAGATAAAGCACGTGTTATTGCAGTCCTAAGGGCAGGTAATCTGACCTGGGACAGTGTGAAAAGGGAAAGGCCTGACTGGCTGTGGGAGCGAGTAAGAAGGTACATACCACAAAAAGACATTTTATTCAAACTCTTGAAAGAGCTGTTTGACTGTTGGGGAAATGTGAAATGCTCTCGCACAGGTGCTACACTGTTCACTGCTGAATGCTGGAAGAAAACAAAAGGTGTACTGGAAGAAGTCAGCTTAGGTTACTTGTCAGACCCTCCAGGAATACCACTTTATGTATTGCTGCATGGTGATAAAAATGGTTCACCAAGGTATCGCTGTCTTCGCGGAACAAATTCAGTTGAAGGGGGTGTTCATATGGTTATTAGGAGGAAGTTTGGATCATTGAATCTATCTGTGAAAGGAGCAGATGAATTAATGTCTGATGTACGACATCGTCATAATTTGGATGTGGGTAATTCTTAAAATTATTTGGAGTTTAATTGACAATTTATTTATCCTTAAAACAGGTTGGTATTTTTAATATTGAAGGACATTCATATAAAGGCCATTATGATACTTGGATTGATCATGAGATCTTTGAGCTTCAAAGTGATATCCTGTGGAGCACTGATATACCTAGCCGGCCGAGCAATTGTCTAGTTAATGCTTTGTCTTTCATTCCAACTAAGGAAACTTTTGGAATCAGCACTATTCCAAATAGCCAGAGAGAAAGATTTGGTTTCCAGCCAGCACTACAGCTTGAAGGCAGGTCAAATGTCATGACTCTGAAGCTGTCACATCTGCAGAAAAATCCAGAAAGCAGATATCAGTTTCTGGCCAATGCACAGCAGACGCGTTTTGCTGTCACTCCAGTGCACCATGCAGATGAATACAGGCTTTATAATGAAGCATTGTCTCATTCTGGCCCCTTCTGTCCTAGGGAAGCACCACCAAAATGGGATCAGTTTGCAGTTTGGTGGTCAACAAATGCAAATGGACAAAATATTTTTTATAAACTACCAGAACACCTAAGCTCTCACTACAAGCTCTGGCTAGATAGGAAAGATGCAAATGTCACACTTGCATTGAGCTCTCATGAAAGGAGCAAGAATACCAAGAGGATAAGAGCTGCAGTTTTTACTTCTGAAACACTTCCAGCTTGGGATGCAGCTACTGCATTTGTTGCAAATTCTAAAACTGCTAGTACAGATTCTCAAGCTGAGAAAAGTACAGGATACACACAGGTGCAGGCTATGGATGTAGTCAATAGACCTCAGCAGTATATTCCTACACTACCAGCACCACAACTTCAGCCCCAGATGGCAATGGTGACAAATCTGACAAATCCATGGAATTATGGTCCAGTCACATATTATGCTCCACAGCCAGTTGCAGGTCCAAGTCATGTCATGCAAGTGTATAATCAATCTGGACCATCAGCTACTGGTAGGAAGGCAAGGAGGTGTGTAGTGTGTATAGAGAGTGGTAGGGAAGCAAACAGTGTAACTTGTCCAGGAAGAGGAAATAGAAATTTATGCAATGGTGGTAACCTGTAATTTTACTGAATCTTTTTATTTAATGCACAAACATGCTTATCAGATTGATAGTTGACAAGAAGAAAAAAAATGTACAGTAGTGTAAAGTATATCTATCTTCTGGCTTGTACTTTCCTTTTTCTTTGAAATAAATATATAAGATTTTGCATATAGCAGTAGTGATTGCCTGTGGAAGTAAAAAAAATATAAGACAGCCAGAGTCAATGTTAAGGAAGCCATTGACTACATCCTGCACTCAATACTTGTATGCAACAACACGATTGCATATCGCAAAATCATATAACAGCAAATTTTAGCTTAGTCATAGCAATATACTCTTTACACAAGAACCATAAGAGTCCAAATTGTAGTTTTCATCACTACCATCTGAGATTGAACGGTTGTGTCAAGCCACTCCATCATTATACTATTGAAAATGATTTAACAAAGCATTGTTGAAAAAGTAGCCAAAGCTTGAATTGAACCAAAAGCCTTGAGACAGGATTAACACCTTAACCATTGCACCAAACCACCTTTTGATATTTGAAATACTTAAAGCTATAGATGAATAATCTTTTCAAATATGACAGGTCAGGATATGACACCAGAGCCCGTTTGCACACCGCCAACATGTATATGGTCAAACGGATTATCTGTGCACGACTCTTGGCCGCTGGGCGGCCTCGCCCCTCGTATTTGAACAATCGGTAACTAAACTCAACACTTGTCTTGCGTTACCAGGCAACCTACGGACAGCCAAGACCCATTTCTCCATCAGCTGTAAATTAAGCATATGGACCGTTATTTGTATTCCTCGTCGTATATCAGAATTTCTAATCATTCAACCTCGACGACAGTCATCACTGCCCTGCTAGCGTTGTTCCACTTACTGGCCACGCCTTTGGCGAACTACGATTGCCATCTAGCAATCACCATCACCGCTTGCACCGACCTTCACACTTGCTCGTCTAGGATCATTAGCGTCGACTCACTGGAGCCCTGTCCGCTGTATGCATCCCCGTTGAGCCACATAGCTATGAAATGCTTTGAAATCACATCTGCTGACTATGGCATTCGTAAACTCGTCCTATTAGCGGAAGATGGAGGTTTCCAGCGAGCACGATGCGGAACAACAAGCTGTGTCTTTTATCCATCTGCTCTCGTTGTCTGGGGTGAAATTTACTCACAGCTAAACAAAAATTTACAGGTTTATGCTACTTGATTTAGACAACATGTCGGCCTCGGATGCGTCATGTGCCGGATTTCTGTCCAAATTGGGAACGATACCGGCTTGGAATTATATAGCCAATTTATGTTTCTAAGCAACCAACTGTAGGGAAACTTCTACATCGCCTAGAGAATTTTATTTAGCCGCAAGAGAAAAAGACTACCTTGTGCACCATTATTCTCGAGTCGACGAACACATGCTCGGTTGTGGCGCAGCCTACTCAAGTCAAGATTATAAAAGATGAAGTACGATGGCTCCCTGGGAAGCAGACTTCATCGCCCTTTTCTTCCGTATTCTTGTCTTCTTAGAGCCCGGTGCTCCGTTTACACATTCTTTTAAGCTCGAGTGCTCGTCTTGCCTTTCGTTTCACCATGGTCCACTTCAGCTCTCTTCTTGCTTTCGCCATTACTGTGACAGTTGTCTCTGCCATCCCGCTTCAAAAGCGCATCGCACAGACCATCTCTGATTCTACTCAAGCCTGGCAGCAGGCCTGTGTGAGTCCTTTAATCAGCAATACTTTTGCCACTAATATTTTATTCCATGCGGAACCAGACCACTGCCGGAGGCGCGTCACAGTGCAATACTATCTCTCAGACGGCGTTTACTACCCTTCTCGCTGCGGGCGGCAACTGCGACCAGCAGAATGCCGCGGACTCGATGATCGACCTAGCGAAGCAGCTGAAAAACGACCCGGAGATGATACGCCTGGCACAGCTCTTCGTCCAGCAGCCGCGGAACGCTGTGCGTATCAATTTCGATCATTGTTACCTTCAATTCGGTTGTCCTTAGAGTTACGATCTGATATTGAGTTTTTCCTTGCCCCCAGCCCGACAGTCTGCAGGTCCCGTACTGCCAAACTGCGCCTGATAACACAGAGCTCAGCGGGCTCTTCCACTGCCAATTTGCGAGCTCTGACTTCACAAAGTTCAGCGGTGATCAGACTGGCAACGTCCCGCTCGGTCTGAGTGCAGTTAGCCCGGCGGGCTCGTGTCCTGCCAAGACGGACGGACCCGTCCCGGACGGCGTCCAGCTGAACTCGCTCGTACAGAGCCCGGGAACCCCGGAGGGCGGTAACGCAACGTGAGCGCAAGCATGCAGTCTCCTTGACGGTTTTTGTAATCATTTCTCCTTTGCAGCGGTGGTGCTTCGGCTTCGAGTGCTCCGGCTGGTGCTTCTCCCTCCTCCTCCACAATAACGGGTGCAACGGCTAGCGCTGCCTCAAGTACCCCCGTCGCGTCATCTCCTTTGACTGCAGTTTCATCTTCAAGTGCAGCTGCTCCCTCCATTGCGGCTGCTGCAACTTCGTCTGCACCTGGCGCACAACCCTTCACTCTACGTAAGCACTCCTGCACAATCAAACATCCGCTCGCCACTCACGCCCGGCCCTCTTTCCTGACATTTCTGTTTCCCTTCCACGTAAACAAAATAACTATGCTATACGCAGAGAATGGCCTCGATGCGCAGAAAGCCAATGCAGCCGCAGCGACGCTCGCCTCCGGTTCCGCCTGCACTGCAGGCAGCGCACCGGTTTGCGCGGGCATGCAGCTCGGGCAGTGTGTCGGCACCGCGCTCGTTACGACAGCCTGCTCGAGCGGCACACAGTGCTTCGTGCTCCCACTCGTCAACAAGGCGGGCACGGTACGTCTCTTTCCTCTTTCCTCTTCCCGGAACACCTTGATGTCCGTACTGATGTGCTTTATATCAACTCGATTCGGAATGTGTTTAGTCCGCGGCGTGCACGACGCAGAACGACGCTGCGACGCGCATCGCCGCGACGGGCGCGACGGGTGGTGTCACCGGGGCCTAAACGGGAGTGGACAGAGACGAGCACCGACTGATGCTGGACAAGTTTACGTTTTGGATAATTTATACTACGAGCATCTTGCGTATGTTTATTTGACGAGAATCGATCCGTACTGCCTTCAAGACCATTGCGTTACATCTTATAGGACACGCCAAGCGACCAGGCTACACCCCAGACAAAAAAGTTCCGCATGCACGATTGGTTTCTATGTAGGTATTTTATGTATGTATGTAACTAGCGACGAGACGAACGTAAAATCGACAGCAATATGCAGTTGCACGGGTGCACGGGTGCACGGCCGCCCCCCACCCGCACGCACGCACCGCCCAAGCAAAGATAAGCAAGATGAGGTGAAAATGAGATATGATGAGACGAGACGAGACGATATGAGATGCCAAAAAATTCATGAGGGTAAAGTGGCAGTACAAGGGCGAGGAACGGAGCGGGGGCCGTGCGGGCGGTGTATGTTACAGTTGTAGAGACAGAATAATGTGCGGCGGTGCGCCCGGTCCACGCAGCCGCTTTTGACCCCTCTTACCTTTCCCTCTCCCTCTCCCCCTCCGCTTCCCAGACCCCACTCTCCACAACGCGTGGCCCTTTTCATCGTACCATGGACCGAAATAAATAAGTGGTCCTATACAGACACAGACGCACAACCCGGCAAAGCGCGTCTCACACAAGCGACTTTACAAGCAGGCCCTCCAGGCGCACGAATTCGGGGACGATCGAGGCGTACGCCATGAACGCGTCCACGTCCGGCTCCGCGACCTTCGCCCAGCCAAGCTGCGCCTCGACGTCGCCCGTCGGCAGCGCGCCCACCGGCGTCAGCGGCGTGATCCCCCCTCCCGCGCTCGCCGGTGCATCCGTCGGCGTGCCCGTGCCCGACTGGCCGTCGGGAGAAGTGAGCGCGGTCAGCGCGCCGCCGCTCCCGCCGGGGCCGGGAGAGAGCGCGAACCCGCTCCCGCTGGTTGCGAGAGACGAGCCTGTCGCGGTGCGCACCCGCGGCGGGGGCGTCGATGCGGGCATGGGAGTGGACGCGGGACCGAGCGCATCGAGGCCGAGCCCGCCGAGGCCCAGGGTCAGGCTCGACGCGAGGCCCGCGCCCATTGCGCCGACGACGTAGTCTCCCTCCTCCTCCTCGTCTTCCTCTTCCTCCTCGACGAGCACGTCCGCGCCGAGACCCGCGCTGCGCTGGTGCTGCATGTACGGCGCGGGCGAGTGCGCGCCCCCCGCGCTCTGCTGCTTGCTGCGCAGGTTCCAGCGGCGCGCGAGCAGGCGGCGCACCTCGTCCTCGTACGCGACTGCGGGAGCGGCGGATGCACCTGGGCCCGCGGCGCGCTCGCGGGTCCACACCCATCGCGCGACGAACGCGCTGCCCAGCGCGGCACGCGACGCGAATCCGGGCGCGGGAGCATTGCGGTGCGCGGCAGCGAACTGCGCGGCGGGGCCTGAGCCCGCGGCACCGGGGCCCGCGGGTGCGACGGCGTGTGCG
Source organism: Phellopilus nigrolimitatus (assembly GCA_021029095.1). Classification (NCBI taxonomy): domain Eukaryota; kingdom Fungi; phylum Basidiomycota; class Agaricomycetes; order Hymenochaetales; family Hymenochaetaceae; genus Phellopilus; species Phellopilus nigrolimitatus. Next base: position 67,058 of record JAJOHG010000042.1, on the reverse strand, counting down.
GAGTCGAGCTGCGTCGCGGGTACGAAAATGGGAGCGTTGAAGACATCACCGAGGAGGTTGACGACGGCGGGGAAGTTCGCGGCGGCGCCCGTCGCGACGAGGCGCCGCGGCAGGGGAGCCGTGGAGTAGGGATCGAAGGAAAGCGTGGGTCCTGCGATGCTCGTGTTGAGCGCCTGCTGGCTGGCGGGGCTGGTGCGGGTATTCGCGGAGAAGAACAGATTTGAAGCACGCATGCGCGCGTAGCGAACACGGAAGGAAAGGAGCTGCGACTCGAGCAGGCAACGCGGGTTCGCGCGCAGGTCGCGGAACTCGTTGACCTTGACGCCGGTCTCGAAGCGGAAGATGCCCTTGACGTGCGAAAACGGGAAAGCCTCCGCCTGCAGGTGCCAGAAGCTAAATAGCTTGTCGTCGAGGCCAATGGAACCGCCTGGAGGCACGATGGCAAGGAGCCGATCGAATGCGCTCCAGCTCTTCGTGTACATATCGCGCACCAGTGCACGCGGCACATCTCCGTTTCTAATTTTTTCCTCAAATCGACATTGTTCTTTGTTTGAAATTTTATGCAAACGCACCTGCTCGTGAGCATGACGATATACCGTCGCTTCTCATTGGGCTCCTGCGCGGGGTGAGGAAAGAGGGTGTAGAGACGGTTGGGAAGGTAATGAGGTGCGGTTGTGAGCATGACATCCATCGGCCCAAAGGAAAGTACGGCGTCGGTCGGGGAGGGGCAAAGGGAGAGGTACGTCGACAGATAGTCGGACGTGAACGGCGTCAGGATAGTATCTATTCACGATGAGAAAAAAAAAGTCTCGAGTAAACAAATAAATAAAAGTACCTGGACTGAACCCGTAGCGCTCGACAAAATACGGCGAGATGGAACCAATTTTCCTACCGCCGCCCTGCACGTCGACGTCACCAAGCATCATCTTCAGGCGGCCCATATGTTCAAACGAGTTGGAGCCGGCGACGATCTCGAGGACACCTTCGTCCCACGCGCGTTGGGGGTGCGACCACATGCCCGTCGCGCAGGCCTCGCTCTCGGAGGAGGGCGCCCAGCCGCCGAGAAGAAGGCTGCAGAGCAGTGTGGACGCGAGCGAGATGCGGCCGGTGCGGCGCCAGACGTCGGGTTGCGTCTCGCGCATGCGCAACGCGTGCGCGGAAAGGAGCGAGGCGTGCGCGGGGGCGCCGAGGCGCGCGGCGGTCTTGTCGGGCCCGCCGAGGGCGTGCTCGATGGCGAGGGCCTGGGGGAGGGTGGAGGTGTCCTGCGCGACGGGGGTGTTCGGGAGGGAGAAGGGGTTGCCGGTGCTGAAGAGGTGGTCGTGGAGGGAGTGGGCGGGGTCGCTGAAGCGCAGGAGGGAGGCGGGTATCGAGTTCTTCCACCATACGCAGGCATGCTGCGCAGAGCCGCCGATAGACTTGATCTTGGTCAGATCGAAGTTCTGCTCGAGTTTTTGCAGCAGTAGGTCTGGCGGCGCAATCAGCTTTCAGTCCTGTCCACAGAAAATAAAAAATAAAAATAAAAAGCAATACACACCGAGCGCCTTTATCCACATCTCCACCGGGGTTGTGTACGCATCGCCTGGCGTCGTGAAAATGCCCCCATGCGTTCTGGCGGGTACGGTCGTCAGGAGTACAGCAACACACAGAGACAGAGGCAACTCACTGAAATCCCGCGAGCTCGGAATCAAAGTCTACCACCTCGACGCCGACGAGGTCGAGCTGCTCATCGACGACGGCAGCACGGAGCTGGTCTGTCGCGAGCTCGAGGCCGAGAAAGTGGGCGGTCGGCGACCTCGATGGCATATGGAGGAGGAGGAAACGGTTCCGTCGTCGTTCGGTGCCTTTTCCGTGACAATCCTCTTTTTTTTCTCTCACTTTGGGTAATTGCTTTTGGTTCCGTTGATTACGTGTCAATCAACGCTGCAATTTATGTAAGACGGAATTGCATGCTGGAACCCATCCGGACAATACATTTTCGTTTCATCCTACCTCGTGCTTCGAGCTTGGTTCGTGAGGGATGCTTACGCCAACTCTCTTTGCAGATGTCGTCCAGCAGGCCGATTAAACAACACAGCCAGCTCTTTTCAATTAAACTTATTCGATTTCGTTATTCGCTTCTTACATAGAAACAGCAGACCCCGCCATCTTTCGATACATACTACAAGAGCAATCTGAATGCGGCGCTAATGGCTACATTCAGCCTGGGCTCCCTGAATACAAAAGTGCGCTAAGGCGCTTTCAGATTAGACAATAAACTGGTTCTCGTCTGCTGTCCTCTTCACGATGATTTTTTTGTATACCTGTGAGTTGCGGCGTATTCCTTAAGACTCGCTCCGGGTCAATGCGTGCCTGACCCAGCCTTTGAGAACAAGTCTGACAATTTGAGCTTGTCCCACAGCAATGTACTATGTTATGACAAACTGCTAGTTATGTGCCTACTGAAAAGCAATTTAGGATGAAATATGTGCTTTAGTCAAAATACTGAATTATGAGACCTTTTGACTGAAAGTAAAGAGCTCCACTGTAGAATTCTAAACACTTTCTTTCAGTGTTTGGTGTGAATTTGTATTTGCACAATACCATCTTTCTCTCATTGGGGAAAGTAGCAAGTCTATTATGTACTCCCCATTTGTCCAAATTCAAGGGAAGGTTATTATACATTAATGTTGAGCCAGCCTGTGATGGTGGTGAACCCAGATAATACAAGTCTCTTTCTTCGCCCAAGGCTGACTGAAAACTCCTGAGGAATGTGAGGTGTGGAATGTCATCATTTAAAAGTGGAGCCCTCAAGCAAAAAGAGTCCACCAGAAGAGAGTTTCTAGGATTCCTTCCTGGATTCCCTATAGAGCGAGCCACTGTGATATTGATTCCTTTTGATTTTCTTTCGGCTTCAGACTTCCAGTGGAAGGTACAAACAGATGATTTGATGAAACACATAAGATTTGGGATAGGGTTATATGGCACAGAGCATTTGGCATGTGGAATGTCATCGAGTGTCAGTGTCCTTGTTGTCTCCGTGGTATTGGATAGGATGTTGTGTACAGATGAAAGCAGGATGGCCACAACTGATCTGGAGGTCCAATCATCATTTCGCACGTAAATGAGATAGTCGTCTACCAAGTCTAGACTGTTGAGACACCGCTGCACAGAAATGGATTGGTCAAGTTCAACTTTTTTCATCAGATAGATATACACACCTGAGGAATTACAACTGAGCGTTTTTCTGTCCAGAACGTTAGGACGAGACGCTCATAGTAGCCTACTGCCAATACGTCACCACTGAGCTTCAAATATTCAGGTGCGGCCAAAGAACCTTCTGTAACAACCTTGTAAAGCGATTCAGGATGATTTGTGTGGGGTAAAAATTTGGTAATCTCGAGGATTCTCGGTTTAATAAAGTATCAGTGTGAAATGATAGTTTCTATGTTCTATAGATGTTGTGTTTCTTACCTTGGTCCAATGTGGTCATTGTTGCGGATGTCAAAAACAGGACCACTCTCCGTGAGCACATGCACGTCACCATTTGCTTGCATGTCATAGCCAAAGCCCCTCACGTCAAGCTCGTCTGGCTGGTATGTCCAGACACACTCGCCACCCGGCACATTGAAGCACCGCAAGAATCCCAGATACTGGTTTGTGCCGACCTCTCTCGCAGGCCGACAGACTACTAGGAAGAGCGCACCACCAGGGAGCAGTTCCGGCTCACTCCAGCTGTGCGGATCTGGTTCTGGAAAGCGAGGGGATACTGTGATCTCTCGCGTAATTTGCGGCTGCTGCAACCGACGCAGAGGAGTGCGATTAATGCAGTTGAGATATCGCCGGTGTGCACCTATGACAAGGCCGCGCAATCTGTGCGAGGTGAGTGTGCTGATGGGAATGTGGCGAGGTAGATCGGGTGCTTCATTTTGCTCTAGCATATGGAGGCGACGTTAGTGTTCTCAAAGGCCAGGTCGGTTCGGGTCAGGGTGTTTTCCCACCTGACCCTGACCCGGCCTGGTCAGAATTTCTGAATATTTCTTGACCCCGACCCGGCCCACCTTGACCCGTTACTGACCTGGCCCAGCGGGTCAGGCCAGGGTCGACCCGAGGTCGACCTCCTGACCCGATAACTTTGTACATTTAGAGTACCTGACGTTCACGAACAACTCCATCTGGGCTCTTTCCTCGGGTCCTGTCACAGAAAACAACATCAATGTAGTCGACATGAACCAGGTACGCTCACTCTACTATTGCACACATATTTATTATACTAAATCGTCTCAGAGAATGGGCAGAAGCACGGCCACACCACTCGTACACGAGCTCAGAGGCAAGCATCAATTACGCTCAACAACCCCGCAATGCTTCGGGTGGTTCCTCACTGTTTGGAATTTGGTTGGTAGTAAATGAGAGGAATGTGGATTCTAAGTTGAGCCGAAACAAGGAAATAAAAAGTCAGGTGTTCAGTACGCATACAGATGGTTGTACGTGTGCATTACATAAGCCACAATATATATATATAAAATGTATTACTTTACTTGTAATATACCACCGTCACAGGTCTATGGGTGCCAGGATCCCACAGCGTACCTTAAAAAGCTGGATTTCGATACCAAAGTCATCCTGGCCACAGCCGATGCTACCAGTTTTGGTACATGCCGTGAGTAACTAAATATTTGTGGGTCGGAGGTCAGGCCAAGGTCGGCCCGGGGTCAAGCCGGGTCAGGACTTTCTGGCGAATGCTGACCCCGACCCGGCCCAGCACCGGCCCAGGCTGACCTGACCCATTAGCGGCCTGACCCGCGGGTCAGGTCAGTGGTCGACCCGAGCCGTCCTTACTAGGATTGTTAAACAATCTGCGACGAACAGTGCAAAGTGATAGTGCAAATACAGCGACGCTTTTCCACAATATTGTAGATTAATCTGAAGTTATTGTAGATCGTGTCTGGGGGGGGTTGTTGTAGATAACTTTCTGATAATTGTGGATCCCCTGTGAATATTTTGCGAGCATTGTAGATCCTGTCCGAGCCGTTGTAGATAATTTTCTGATAATTGTGGATCCTTTTGTGAATAGTTTGCGAGCATTGTAGATCCTGCCCGGGCCATTGTAGATAATTTTCTGATCATTGTAGATCCTGTCCGAGCCGTTGTAGATAATTTGTAATTATTGTAGATCCTGTCCGAGCCGTTGTAGATAATTTTTTGTTATTGTAGATCCTTTTGTGAATAGTTTGCGAGCATTGTAGATCCTGTCCGGGCCATTGTAGATAATTTTCTGGTTATTGTAGATCCTGGCCGAGCCGTTGTAGATAATTTTCTGGTTATTGTGGATCCTGTCCGAGCCATTGTAGATAATTTCTAGTTATTGTAGATCCTTTTGTGAATAGTTTGCGAGAATTGTAGATCCTGTCCGGCCCATTGTAGATAATTTCCTCGTTATTGTAGATCCTGTCCGAGCCGTTGTAGATAATTTGTAATTATTGTAGATCCTGTCCGAGCCGTTGTAGATAATTTCTAGTTATTGTAGATCCTTTTGTGAATAGTTTGCGAGCATTGTAGATCCTGTCCGGGCCATTGTAGATAATTTCCTCGTTATTGTAGATCCTGTCCGGGCCGTTGTAGATAATTTTCTGGTTATTGTAGATCCTTTTGTGAATAGTTTGCGAGAATTGTAGATCCTGGCCGAGCCATTGTAGATAATTTCCTCGTTATTGTAGATCCTGTCCGGGCCGTTGTAGATAATTTCCTCGTTATTGTAGATCCTGTCCGAGCCGTTGTAGATAATTTGTAATTATTGTAGATCCTGTCCGAGCCGTTGTAGATAATTTCTTGTTATTGTAGATCCTTTTGTGAATAGTTTGCGAGAATTGTAGATCCTGGCCGAGCCATTGTAGATAATTTCCTCGTTATTGTAGATCCTGTCCGGGCCGTTGTAGATAATTTTCTGGTTATTGTAGATCCTTTTGTGAATAGTTTGCGAGAATTGTAGATCCTGGCCGAGCCATTGTAGATAATTTCCTCGTTATTGTAGATCCTGTCCGGGCCGTTGTAGATAATTTTCTGGTTATTGTAGATCCTTTTGTGAATAGTTTTGCGAGCATTGTAGATCCTGCCCGGGCCATTGTAGATAATTTTCTGATCATTGTAGATCCTGTCCGGGCCGTTGTAGATAATTTTCTGGTTATTGTGGATCCTTTTGTGAATAGTTTGCGAGCATTGTAGATCCTGCCCGGGCCGTTGTAGATAATTTCTAGTTATTGTAGATCCTGTCCGGGCCATTGTAGATAATTTCCTCGTTATTGTAGATCCTGTCCGGGCCGTTGTAGATAATTTGTAATTATTGTAGATCCTGTCCGAGCCGTTGTAGATAATTTCTTGTTATTGTAGATCCTTTTGTGAATAGTTTGCGAGCATTGTAGATCCTGTCCGGGCCATTGTAGATAATTTCCTCGTTATTGTAGATCCTGTCCGGGCCGTTGTAGATAATTTGTAATTATTGTAGATCCTGTCCGAGCCGTTGTAGATAATTTCTAGTTATTGTAGATCCTTTTGTGAATAGTTTGCGAGAATTGTAGATCCTGTCCGGGCCATTGTAGATAATTTTCTGGTTATTGTAGATCCTGTCCGAGCCATTGTAGATAATTTCTAGTTATTGTAGATCCTCTGTGGATGTTTTGCGAGAATTGTAGATCCTGTCCGGGCCGTTGTAGATAATTCACTGGTTATTGTAGATCCTATTCGAGCCATTGTGGATATTGCTCTGCGGATTTTCGCAGTCACTTTGGTAACTGTAGACCCTTAGTAGGTTTATTAATCAAATATCTGGAAAATAATCTTCAAACATTTAAATTTACTATTAATCATCGAACTCTAAGTCTGGTATCTGGTCATGGTGAGCCCACTGTAGAATAATTCTACTGTTATACTCATCATCGGAGAACTCATCAAAGTCTGAATCGGAATTATCAAAAATGTCTTGACTGCCACGAAAGTGTTCCCCCGACGTGTCGCGAAGCTCCGTTGTGCCCGTGAGCTCCCCTTCGCTACCACAAACTATCCCCTGGACGCCGCGAAGTCCCCCCTCAACGCCGCGAAGTCCCCCAGCAGTCACGCCATTCCCCGGCTCACCAGTAACCCCCTCTTCCCCATCACGAAATCCCCCCTCCGACGCGCTGGGAAGTCCTCCCACAAAGCCGCCAGCTCCTTGGCTGTCGCAGAGTTCGGCCTTGTTACCATGTTCTTCTGCTTCGATGTCGGGTTCTGCAAATGTACCAGGAAACTCGTCCAGCTCCCCTCCACCTGTAGGATATACGGCAAGGACGATGTGACCCCCGCGCAGTCTTGTCGGCGTGAATTCTTGAGTGTGCTTCCTGCCTGTGACAGTACTCACAGTGCGGGAAAGGCGGGCGGCCTTATTCGGGAGTGGTGCCTGGTCGGCGGGAAGAATGAGACGGCCGTCCAGAATTTTCTTTCGCCGTTTTCGGGTCCTCATAGCCTCAAATATGTCCGCAGAAAATGTTTCTGGGACTGGTTGTAAAGGGTACTCTGTCGCCCAGGTAGGTGCAGGTCGCAGCTCGCGGAGCTCTGGGATCCAGTTCGCAGCGAACTTGGCGGCTAGAGAAGAGAAAAGACTAGCCTGCTTGGCGGCGTATGCGTCGACCCCACTCTGCGTACTCAGGTCTAACTCCGTGCGCAAGCCTCGCAAAGACAACCAGTAGTCAGCCCTCCATTTGAGATACGCAAGAACTCGACGCATCTCCTCGCAAAGGAGTGCAATCTCCTCCTTCCAGCGTTCGAAGCGCGCCCTTGACTTCGCCCATTCTACCCGCACACTATCGCCAAATTCGATCAGTGAGCCATCCGCGTTGGTGTTTGCACGAGGGACCTCCCATATCCACGACGGCTTGTGATAACCCTCCCCCACCTTGCGCACCATTTCCTCATCACGATCAGGGCCACGCACATCCCCTTTCTCCAGTTTTTTGAAGCGGTCCGTCCAGTCGCCGTTGGGGTCGAGTGACTTAAGCGCGTCGTATGCAGCTCTGTAGCGTTCCACGGCAAGATCAACCTTCTGCTGGAATCGCTGATACAGACTATACATTCGCGTGTTTGGTCTGTTCCCTGTGCCGACGACGTTCAACTTCTTGAAGATCTTCACACCCGCGAGGATCCGTCGGAGTCGGCGAATTGTCGCGAGCGCATCGTCTGCCTGAGCGATGCGCAGCCGAGCTTCCATCGACTTCAGGGACGGGTTGGCGAGATGGGGAACTGACGATGGCAGAAAAAGCTGCATTTCTTCGGCCTTTACGAGCCCACCATCCTTAGTGATGTCAGCAACAGTGGTCCCCTTCAGCGTGGCATCGGCAGACAGCGCAGCTTGCGATCGAATGGCTGAGACGCCCGGCATGTAGACATCTTGTACGAGACGCCACTGCGTTATCTGCCGATACAGTGTGTTGCGGCCTTGCTGTTTGGTTGCAGCGGCAGCGCTTGTTCGTTGGTACTGTTTCATGCTTTGCTTGCGAAACGATCTCCTAGAGTTTTATTATTTGTTAGACAACGGAAATAACTCTAATCGAGGGGACACTTACTGTCGTTCCTCAATATCGATCCCCGCATATAAAAAGCTTCGCTCGGTGACTGCATGCACCGGCGCATTGCCCCTTTCTGCCTCTTCTGCATCTTCGTTCGCAAACTCGAGACGAACATCGTTGAGTGTCATTTCTTTTGAAAAGTTCTTTCGTTTAGCAAAAGACCTAACCGCAAGAGAATATAGCTTACCTATAACTGGCTCCGCATAAGGGTCAGGCTGCGAACGGTCCGCATTCCACCTCTCGACCATCCTCTCCCATTCGTCGCGCGTGTGCTGGGGTATTGTTTGCGATAGGTTCTTGAAGTGCTCCCTATGCTCTTCACGCCAATGAAGCGCATCGTGTAGTTTCCTAACGAAGTATTCAGCTGTCGAAAAGTGTCAATAAGCCGTTATAATTATTTCATAAGGTAGGGAGGAAAAAAAGAAACACCGATACATACAAAATGCAACAAGTTTTTGCCAATTCCACGAGCCCCAGTGATCGTTTAAAGTTTCATGGCGGACAGCAGGCGCCATCTCTTGTGTACTTGATGCCGTTCCATTGATATGTGCCCACTCGGATTCCACCCCTTCTCCGTACGTGCGCCCAACGTATGGTAAAAAATTCAGCGAATATTCGGTCTGACATTTCGCACCATGCGCAGGCAGATGGAACTTCGGGACGACAGCGCGCAGTCTCGTGCTGCTCATGTCAAGACGCAGCCATTCCGGATAGCGCGGAACACGCTTTGCTAGATTTTTTGACCACTGACACCCGATATCGTATGATATCAAGAGGTCGCGAGTCGGCGTCCACCGTAGTGCAGAGAGAACAACCCAATCCATATTATTATACCTAAAGCTGTTATTAGGATACACGGCGACGATGAATTCAACGAAATAAACACACCTCTCCCCCATTGCGAGGTCTCCGACGGCGTTCTTGAGCATAAAGGAATGGCGGCCGCAGATTGCAGCACCTGCACCCCTAGTCTTGTAGTTAAGTCCGTTTCTTGAATTGGCCGCTAAGATGGCATTGTGCTGCGACTGGCATGTATTGGGCTAGATGCGACATCGTAAGCAAACAATTTCTATTTCTCTTTCTTGATGGTGGCGCTTTTGACTTACTTCGTCCTCTTCATCTGGTAGTAACCTAATGCCTGCCTGATACTGCTCCTCGTTGACAAAATACACCCAGCCGGGGGCAAGTTCAATGTCCCGAAGGCCACGATCCTTTGACTTTAATTTAAAATTTGCATCTACAGCGATGAACTGCGTATAAAGCCACCTTAAATAAATGAGCAAAGACGACGGGGCTGTAAGATTGATTTAAATTGAAGACTTACCGCTCGAGCTCAGACACTGTTTCCCAATTCGGCGGCAGATTTTTGCCAGGGTGAGGACAAGCTGGGCACTCTACAGCGAGCTCCCCTTCCCTAGTACCACCTGCGCCGTGAGGATCTTGTGCACGGCCGGCACGCTTGAGCATAACAAGATGCCGCCAAAGACGGACGACGAATGTGAATTCCGTGTATTTGTACTGTCAAACCATAATTAGATTATTGTAATAGAGCAGACGAAAAGAGACTTACCATTGCTGGAGAGCGAGTGTTGTCGGTCTTGCGAGCCATCGCACGATAAAAGTCGTATGTGTTTGTCTTGCCTTGCAACGTGAGTTCATGGAATGTTTTGAGGACATCGAAGGTGAATACTGTTCGCGGTCGGTCTATCGAGGCAGGGAAGAGACCTGCCCGAAGAAGCTGGATATGGAGTGGCGACGCGCCACTGCAGGCGCAGAAATCGATATTTGCGAGGTGGAAGCCGCTTATATCCATCACAATGAAGTTCTTGTTCGCTGCCGCACGGTTGTGACAAAGACCTCCATCGTGTCCGAGCTGCATGCGAAGCCCTAGTACCTGTAGGGATGTCTTTCTGAAGAACTCGCCGGTCCAAACCTGATCGCACGTGAAATGAGTGAAATTGGTACGAGAGAACGGTTATGATGATGCATCGTTCATGCTTACCTGGATTCTGTGAAGAGGCTGGTGGGAGTGGTTCTTAATTGCGCAATCACGACAGACCAGTCCACGTCCATAGCAGTCGATGCAGCGAATGCTTGCATCGCCTGTCTTGCAGCTGTGACACGTGTCCAAATCGACGGATGCGATGCGACCGTCGTGACGAAGTAATTCATCGAGGAACACCTCGCGATGGGGAAGCCAAGTCTGCAGTTTGACCTATGCGCCCTCAGACTGAGGGAAAAGGAGACATTAAAAAGTAAGTGCTTACGTGAATGGTGCCCTTTGCCTTGCTTTTCGTCTCATAGCGAACCTGCTGACTCGGCCGTTGCTTGACATTGTTCTCCCCAGTATCAGAATTCTCTCCTATAGGGGGTCCAAGATCCTCCCATTCCTCGTCGCGACCTTCATTTGCGCTGACCGGCTGAGACGGGCCAGCCTGGGTAAGAATTTCTTCTGCAACTGAGCGTCTGCCAGAATTCGTCCTTCGGTAGGTATAGGCCGCCACACCATCATCAGTACGGGGGCGCTTCCAGCGTCCCTTTTTTGGAGGGGAGTCGGCGAGATCTCTGTGCTTTTTAGCTCGTGCCAGGGTGGATGTGCGTGGCAAACAAGATAGAACACGCTTTGCTGCACCTTGCTGATCTCGAAGCATCGCTGGAATGGTGGCGCGAGAACAAAAAGCTCGATTTGGACGGTGGTCGACCGAACGGCAAGGGATCTGCGCCAAAGCAGGTCGAGCTGAGCATGGCCAGTGAGCGGGAGGCTGGAGATGGGCGACATGTGGGCTACATGTAGTATGAAAGGGGAAAATAAAATAAAAAGTCTTATGTTTGTTATGGCTACGAAGTGAGCGAGTCAAATCAGCGACAAGAATTTGCAAATGCCAGCTCACCGACAACAACAGATACAATTTTGTGTCTTAACGCATAAGTATGGTACTCAATCGAGCTCTGTATACTCTCTTTCTAGCTCGTAGATCTGGTTTAAAATCCTGCATAAGTTCAAGAAAAGAATCCAGTCGCCAGTCAAACAGACATAGAACTGAGTGGGTGGCGAGATGCTCATTCTATTGGTAAACAATATCATATAGCGGCATACTCAATAGACTGAGAGGAGCTTGCAGAACTTCGTGGTAACATCTAGCTGACGGTTGGGATTTGAATAGTCGGCACCAACTATTGAAATTAAGAAAAATGTGTCTTAGTAGAAAGGAGCTTAGGGAAATTCGTGGTTACATACAGCTGATGGCCGGGTAGTCAACTGCTGCACTCCGTCTCTAGAAAGCAATTTTCAAATCACTTGGTTGAGATGAAGAAAATGTATGAAGACTCAAGATAGTAGATCCAACAAGTTAAGCTCTACGTAGACGCATTCTCTTTAACTTCAGTAGTTGGTGCCAACTATGCAAATCCCAACCGTCAGCTAGATGCTACCACGAAGTTCTGCAAGCTCCTCTCATGCAAATATATAGTCGCATCTGAACTTCAGTAGTTGAATCGATTACTTGGGTGGGTCGGGCAAAACATTTCTCACAGCTCCTGTCATACGAGAATGCATCCTCTCTTTAATTTCAATAGTTGACTACCTATGCAAATCCCAACCGTCAGCTAGATGCTACCACGAAGTTCTGCAAGCTCCTCTCATGCAAATATATAGTCGCATCTGAACTTCAGTAGTTGAATCGATTACTCGGGTGGGTCGGGCAAAACATTTCTCACAGCTCCTGTCATACGAGAATGCATCCTCTCTTTAATTTCAATAGTTGACTACCTATGCAAATCCCAACCGTCAGCTAGATGCTACCACGAAGTTCTGCAAGCTCCTCATACCAAAATACATTCTCTTTAACTTCAGTGGCTGAGTCGAGCGGAATTCTTATTTCTCAATCTCTCCTCGCAGCACTCTCTTGCAAGACGGAAGTAAAAAAAAAGCAAAGGACCGTCCATTCTCAAATCTCACTACGAACCGACATACAGTAAAACTAATTTGACATGTTGTAAAAAAACGCTACGTTGTCATGATCTTGACGAGGTTCCTAGCAAGGGCCTGTCGGAACGCCCGCTTTGCTTCCTCAATCGTGCGATAGCCTTTGAACGACGCGCGAGGAACGCCATTTACATAGTTCTGCGCAATCGTCCTATGTTAGACCAGTAAATCAGTACAGTAAAGGCATAAAGGAGTATGCGAATGCACTTACCAGTTTGTGAAGACGCCGACTCTCTTTCCCACAATAATCGCGTAACAGACATATTTACTTTTCGACGGCGACCGGTGATCGGGGCTTGGAGGGTGCGACTCGGCCTGAACACCTGTAGTTGTGAAGGCAAGCTCCTGCAAGGATCCTGCCTCGTAGACGACACCGTCCACTACCCTACGAGTTGGGGCCACATAATAAGGTTGGTCGACCACCACCTGCCGCTCGGACTTATGTGCAGGCGACCCAGGCGGACCATACTGGGCTGGCTGCACCCCGGATGTAGACGGATGGTCAGCGAGGGCAGTCTGACTTAGCGAGAACCTAAGGCGTGACACTTCGTCTTCGGAGTCTTCAGCATTGTCCGCTGCGGGGGCTGGCTGAGAGACGGAGGCCTCGGGCTTGGTGCCGATAGCTCGAATGCGGCTGTCGATGGCTTCGTTCAGAGTGATGACCGCGAGCTGGACGTTTGGATACAAGACGAGCTCATCGGGTCTGTCGCGAAGGGCAGCTCCGAGCTTCATTAGAAACTCTGCGAAACATCAGCATGTGATAATAGACAAAGAGAGCCGACTCGACGTACCGCGTTCCTTGCATGTGTGGCATGCTGGGGCACGGTGAGGACACGCCGGTCGGAGAACCAGCGATGGCCTACTGGGGTCCGTACCTTCGGGCGAACGGGATTTGCTGTTTTCTTTTCCAGTGCGCATCCTTGAACTGGAAACACAAAAAATCTAGTGAGCGCACAAAACAAAACGAAAGTCTAGTTACTTGCCTAAGGCTCAAGTAGAGAGAGAGAGACGGGGGGAGGAACGAGTGACAGCGAAACTTTAAAGAAATCCGGGAGAAGATGGTCGTGTGAGGTAGAAGCAATTATATGTAGCCAAGCGAGCGGCATCGCGCTCAACCATCCTAAAAAAAGAAAAGAAAAGGCAAGCGCTTTACGCGAAGCTTAGCGGAGGAGTTCTCTCTCAACGCGTTGCCACTTTCTGCTTCTTCACTCCTTCACATCTCCGCTCGCTTCTCTTCCGACCGTCTCAATTGTGTTTGACTCGCTCTCTAACCCCCCTCTTCTCAGCACGCATGCCCGCCGCTGCTTGGACTAAACGTAGTGACACTTACCTCTATTTCCTTTAGGACGGTGTGGAAGATACTTCCGAAGTCATCTGTTTGAAGGTTGAGCTTATAATTGTAAGTGCAGGTATTCCGGATGGTGCGGGTAAAACTCACGGCGAGCTAGGGGCTGTCCTGTTATGTCATGTCTTTACGCGAATACGCGAAGAGGAATGTCACGCTTGGACCAGGAGATGCAGAATGTTTAGTGGCCTATGGATAGATAGACGCAACAGCAATACTTGGATCACTCCTTTGCTAAAGACTTGAAAAGTCGTTTAGATATGAGACAAAATCATGAATTGAATGACATACATTAGAATAGACTTGTCCGGACCACCTCCGCCATTTCCTTTGACCTTTGTGATTCACAAATCACACCTCCGATTAAGCGAAAAAAAATATGTATTTTGTCAAGCGACATCACAAACACTGACACGTCCAACCCGCACGACATTGCCTCACGTACCCTTAACTCGTGTCCCTGCTTTCCCCTGTGCTCGTGCCCTCTCATCTGCTTATCACGGTATGGGCTGGAGATGGGCCAAAGGGCCACAATATAAGTTCCTCATGGAGAATAACGGCGACTTCCTCAAGGCTCGAGGCGTTCGAGACGCAAAATACTTCTTTCCTATCCTTTTCGAAAGGTGGGAGGCCACCTTTCCAGCGGCTGATCCGACAGACGACGAGATCCGGGCTAAGGGGGGTAACGTGGAAATGGCACGAAACGCAAAAAAGGCCTTTTTGGAAGCTGTAAGCGACTGTTGTGCACGCATTAGAATCATGCTTACTTACCTCATAACTAGCGTATCAGAACATGGTACTATAACCATAACCGTCAGAATACGGGCCAGGGAAGTTCGAAGAAAAGCTGCAAGCTCGATTTGTCGAAACCCAGGAAGAAGCGCAGCATGCAGGCTCATCATGTGTACATGAAGGTGCGCGGAGCAGCTCTGAGGGAGGAAAGTCGGCAGATGCACGAGACGTACAAGGCAGAGAACAAGGATAAGAAGGTCAAGACAATGATGACATTTAGCTCTGATCGGGCGAAAGAGTTGTTGCGGGCCGAGCCCGACGAGGTCAGGGAGCGTATGAACAAGCTTATGAGGGCGTACAATGGCGGCGAGATCAACGAGATCCTCACCGATCACAGCGACGATGAAGAAGGCGATGGCGGTGACGATGGCGATGGCGATGGCGGTGACCCAGAGAAGCGTAAGGTCGATGCGGTGCTGCAGGAAGTCGCTGAGTAAGTAAGGTAAATCTTGAACATCTTCATCACCTGACTCGACGGCACGAATAGCAACATCACCGCTCTTCCCGATGCGGTCGAGGACATGCTGCACAATATCAAGGAGTTAACCGGTTTTCACGCGACTTTGATCACGGGTGGATGTAACCCAGCAAAGGGCGGAGGCTTGTCGATTTTTTGGTACGTCGTCTCCAACGCGCTTTGTCATTGCAAACTCACAGGAAGCAGTATTCACAGTGGCAAGACCCACAAGCTGAAGCAGGACTGGGGTCAGACGCACACGCAATTCTGCTCTCAAGTCGTTGCGAATTACAAAGAATACCTCGATTTTGCCTTTCGTAAGTCTGTATCTTTACTCACAACCTTATTATCTGACTGTCCGCTTCAGCGCCGCAGGAACGCGGGGAGTTCGCGTTACATCCTGCTGACGAATGTGACGTGTCCCGAGGCCAATCGGATAATGTTGATGTACAGGTCATCTCGACAACTACGCCAAGCCCTGAGCCTGATGCAGGCGACAAATCCTCTCAGCCAGCACGTCCGAAGAAAACCAGCAGTCGGGCAAGCTCGAAGATGCCAAAATCGTCCAACATCGTCGATACGGACACTGAGGAGGAGGTGGAGGAGGAGGAGGCCGATAGTGACAGCGAGTGGGGTGTAAAGGACAGGCAGAGGAAATCAAAGGGAAAACAAGTTACGTTTGCATCGCAGGACCAGATTTTCGAATATAATCTACAGGTGGAAGAAAGGCGAAAAAAAAACGAGCTACTACTGAGAGATGTCATGATGTCCGCGGGGGGCTCTTCAACGTCTGGCACAAGTGGAATGGATGCGGATGCGGCCTCCCCATCGACATCTGGTGCTAATGCAAACACGACCCCCCCTTCGAACGCGAATGCGACAGTCCCCGCGACTTCTCGTGTGAACGTCACGAATGCGGATGAAGCCTCCCGTTTGACTTCTGGTGCAAGCAGCGCGGACATTAACCACCTTCCAACTTCTGTCACAAATGGCGCGAATGCGGTCTCAACCTCTCCTTCGACTTCTGGTGAAAACGCGGACCCGGCCCCCCTCTCAAGCACGAGCACGCTGCCCCCTTCGACCTCGGGCCCGACCGACACAAACACGGTGCCCCCTTCGACCTCGGGCCCGACCGACATGAACACGGTGCCCCCTTCGACCTCGGGCCCGACCGACACGAACACGGTGCCCCCTTCGACCTCGGGCCCGACCGACATGAACACGGTGCCCCCTTCGACCTCGGGCCCGACCGACACGAACACGGTGCCCCCTTCGACCTCGGGCCCGACCGACACGAACACGGTGCCCCCTTCGACCTCGGGCCCGACCGACATGAACACGGTGCCCCCTTCGACCTCGGGCCCGACCGACATGAACACGGTGCCCCCTTCGACCTCGGGCCCGACCGACACGAACACGGTGCCCCCTTCGACCTCGGGCCCGACCGACACGAACACGGTCTCCACCCCCCCTTCAACTTCCGGAGCGAACGCAAATGCGGCGAACACAAACACGGCTTCCCCTTCAGTTCCTGGTGTAAACGCAAACATGGACGACTCCTTGACTTCTAGTACGAACGGGGGCCCGGCGATCACTGGCGCAGAAGACCATGCGAAGTCCTCGTCTCCGTCTGTCGCATCGAATAGCGAAACATCCTCATCAAGCGAGAAGGTCCCATTTCACAAGGCTGCGCTTGAGCATCTGCGCTCTTTAAACGTCAGGGGGCCTTGGATGAAGCTCTGCGAGGAATATGAGGATTTCGAAGAGCATGCTTCCGATGAAGAGGTGAGTGCCCTGCATCCAATACGAGTCTATGCCGTACTTAATTTACATGCTAGGTGAAGCGTCGCATGACTGCGAAGCACCGGCCCCCTGAGGTCAGTACCTGGATGAAAACCACCGCGCGGCCTCTCGGTGATTTATCGACCAATAATCCTGAGAAGTTTGCGGACTACTGGCAGAAGTGGTGGACGAGCAGTCAACCTCTTTGGCGAAGGAGACTTGGGATCTCGCCGATGCCTCGCAAGGACACTGGGAAGGAGGGTATGGAGGAGCTAAGGTACGCAGGTCGGAATGGTTTATATGTATATGTGGTTTCTCTCGCAATGTGGGCATCTGCGAAAAAGCCGACACGGAGTTCTGACAAGAAACTTGAACACGCCGTTGACGACCTTACTTGGGCCCTGTCGTGCCTCAATGCGGCACGTCGCAAGCATCCGCGTGATGAAACAAACGAAGGGCCTGAGCCTGCTAATAAGCGGTAAGCTTTCCTTTCTTTCTCGAAACCGGCTCTCATTCCCGAAAATTTCCCTAAACAGTCCGAAGACAAATTAATTGCTTTCCGTTTCTATTTAATGCTTTCCCCTCGTTCATCTATAGTCCTAGTAATGCCCCTACAGCCCTAGTAATGTAACGCTCTCCCAAAATCTTGCAATAAAGTTTCTGGCTATTGTCATGCCAAGATGATTGCCCGTGTCCTTGATTGTCGCGACGATCACCAAAGACTATCAACATGATCTGCGTACAATGCTTCGACCAGATCTACAATGATTAGAAAAATATTCACAATGGATCTACAATGCTCACCAAAATATTCACAGAGAATTCACAATTATCAGAGAATTATCTACAACGCTCGCAAAATATTCACAGGAGATCCACAATTATCGGAAAAATATCTACAACGGCTCGGACAGGATCCACAATGCTCGCAAAATATTCACAAAAGGATCTACAATTATCAGAAATTATCTACAATGGCCCGGACAGGATCTACAATAACCAGAAAATTATCTACAACGGCTCGGACAGGATCTACAATAACCAGAAAATTATCTACAATGGCCCGGACAGGATCTACAATGCTCGCAAACTATTCACAAAAGGATCTACAATAACAAAAAATTATCTACAACGGCTCGGACAGGATCTACAATAACCAGAAAATTATCTACAACGGCTCGGACAGGATCTACAATAACTGCAAATTATCTACAACGGCCCGGGCAGGATCTACAATAACTACAAATTATCTACAACGGCCCGGACAGGATCTACAATGATCAGAAAATTATCTACAATGGCCCGGACAGGATCTACAATGATCAGAAAATTATCTACAATGGCCCGGGCAGGATCTACAATGCTCGCAAACTATTCACAAAAGGATCCACAATTATCAGAAAATTATCTACAACGGCCCGGACAGGATCTACAATGATCAGAAAATTATCTACAATGGCCCGGGCAGGATCTACAATGCTCGCAAACTATTCACAAAAGGATCTACAATAACCAGAAAATTATCTACAACGGCCCGGACAGGATCTACAATAACGAGGAAATTATCTACAATGGCCCGGGCAGGATCTACAATGCTCGCAAACTATTCACAAAAAGATCCACAATTATCAGAAAATTATCTACAACGGCTCGGACAGGATCTACAATGCTCGCAAAATATTCACAAAAGGATCTACAATTATCAGAAATTATCTACAATGGCCCGGACAGGATCTACAATAACCAGAAAATTATCTACAACGGCTCGGACAGGATCTACAATAACCAGAAAATTATCTACAATGGCCCGGACAGGATCTACAATGCTCGCAAACTATTCACAAAAGGATCTACAATAACAAAAAATTATCTACAACGGCTCGGACAGGATCTACAATAATTACAAATTATCTACAACGGCTCGGACAGGATCTACAATGATCAGAAAATTATCTACAATGGCCCGGGCAGGATCTACAATGCTCGCAAACTATTCACAAAAGGATCCACAATTATCAGAAAATTATCTACAACGGCTCGGACAGGATCTACAATGCTCGCAAAATATTCACAGGGGATCCACAATTATCAGAAAGTTATCTACAACAACCCCCCCCAGACACGATCTACAATAACTTCAGATTAATCTACAATATTGTGGAAAAGCGTCGCTGTATTTGCACTATCACTTTGCACTGTTCGTCGCAGATTGTTTAACAATCCTAGTAAGGAGTAGTGTCGACCCCGGGTCAGCACGGGTCTGACCCGGACTTTGAGAACACTAGGCGACGTAGCCAGAAGAGTCTGTCGGACATGAAAACGTTGCGGAGAAACTTGCATGTCTGGAGCAAAGAGATAAATACTGTTCAACCAGGAAAACACATTGGGAGCACATACACTTTCAAGACACAGGACTTCCTTTAAACCACAAAACAGTGCAATCTCGATCCAGACATCATCCGAGACCTCAGAGACGTCGAAACACAATGCTGACTGGCTGAACGGCCAATGCGCCCGGCGGGGATGCCGCCAGAAGGCACTATCGGAAGAGACGTTCTGGAGAAACTTGGATGGCTGAAATAAATACTTAGAGTGAGTTGTCGTTCAGCTGGGTAAACATGGGAAGCAGACACCAACTTGAATGGAAGCGATGTTCAGAGGCATTGTTGAATGGATCGATGGCCGATACCCACAGCAGGATGCATGTTTTTATATGCCTCGCACAGTTTGCGTCAGGCTCGTAACTAGCAACCGCGATGGTTACTAGTCCGTACAGGACGGCAACAAGCTTATGTTTGCTCGGGACAGGAAGCAAAGCTGTCGGGATTCAGGAGCATTGAGGCAGGCCTCGTTCGGAGTATTTTCTGAAATTGGATGAACCGAAGGAGCTGCACGCTACGGGTGGGACTGAAGAACAGGTGGCGAGAGCAGCAGACGCGGGCACTTCGTTTCGGTCCACTTGAACATGCGAGCCATAATTCTTAGATCTCCATCACTATCCACCCTCTTCTCTCCACTCCTAGTGCAGTATCTTCTGGACTATCATCGTATACTTCCGGTCTTGGCATCACAATCCAACATTCAAAAACTCTCAGTTGCGGTTAAACTTCTCTGTAAACTTCTTGTCAAAGTATAAAATAGACGCGGACATCCTGTAATGTACATGTGCCTTTCAGCTTTCTCGGTGTTCTCCTAGATCCCCAGGACGAAGGTTCTTGAGTACGCAGAGGAAAGAACAACATGCACGCACCAAATTATCCTTCGGGCCGCGCCGTACCGCTGGCCAGTATGATGATCAACTAAGAGCGCGTTCTGGCGCGCTGCCGCGCACGTACGGATAGGCGATGCGTGCTGAGTCTAGTTCGTACAGTGCGAGAGCGTAGACTGGGACTGCGAATTTGCGAGAGCGGCGTGTGATAGGCGGTGCGCGAGCACCTGCGCCTAATAGCTTGAGCTCGCAGAGTCCAGCGCCCCGCAGAGCGCGACAGGCTTCGAGTTCTTGCTGGAGATATACAGCCCTTCAAACTTGAAAGAGAAGAAAAACAAGAGACGGAGACATACCGGTCGCACAGCATTCCTGGCCCGTCAGGTCCACGGACCCGTATTCTCAACGCGTTCGCCGTCCTTGAAGCGCCCGGGGCATGTCGGACAGCTAGCAGATGCACTGTGCGGACGGTCTTGATGGAATTTTTGAGGATGAGCAAACCCACCTTGCATTCGAGTTGCACATCTAAGAAGTGCGGGCACTCACTGCTTCCACTCCTTTATCTCTATCGCCAACCAGCAAGCTCAGAACATTGAAATTGAATTCAGTTGAGATGCTGCTCGGTTGCTGGGGCCGGCCTGGAGTCTGAAGTTGCGTACGTCTTTCATGGCACGACGATCTTGTTTCGTCTCGAATGTGTACTGGCCAGGTTCGCATATGTAATTAGAGTCATTCAAAGAACGACGGTAATAGTTACTTCAGCTTCTCTGACGCGGGACACGGTGGCGCTCCGCCAATCGCTTACCTCAGCGCACCGCCCCCGTGTCCCGGACCCTGACGGGACACCAGGGTCCTTCTCTCACGTGATTTCGGCGGCCTCCGACGTTTGCATACCCCCTCGACACCACCGACTTTCCTTTTTAAGGCAAAATCACTGTCGCCGCGACACGCGACGCGTTGCGGTACGCGTCGTCCGGGCATTTCGACGTGTAATCAAGTCCTCATGTACATACATACAAAGATTTTATACAGCGAAAAATGTACAGACAACTCCGCACCTATGGGTGTGATAAGCTGCGAGGTGGGTGTCTACGCGAGCGTCGCAAGCAGAGCGTGCTGTGCCTGCTGTTGCTGTGCCTGCTGTTGTTGTTGCGCCTGCTGCTGCGCACGCTGCTGACTCTTCTGACTCTGGCTGCGCTCTTTCTCGCTTACGGTGCGCGGGGGGATGGCAAGCCGGCTTGGGGGCGTCGACAAGGAGCTGCTCGGAGAGTTTGAGGACGCGCTTTTGAGGATGCGCTGTTGAAGTAATGCGGGTGCAGCCCACTCACGAGGCCAGAGAGGCTGGTGTTCGCGTTTGTGTTCAGGCAGAGCTGCATGCGATATGCATTGAGTGTCTTCAGCGTGAATGGGTTCATGTCCGAGAAGCTGTCGAACCCGCCGGCAGCTCCATTGAGCTGCGACAGGACCTGACCATGAGCAGGTTGTCCTGATGTTGCTGCTGTTGCTGCTGTTGCTGCTGGGCGCTTCCAGAACCGAAAACCTTGCTCGCTGCGACAGCAAGCGGGCCCGGAATTTGTTTGAGCGCGGGGTTCGTATTCTCGTTCGCCCTGTCCACATGGGAGTGCGAACGTCGTCTCCGGAATGAGCGCGGTGTGAAGCCCGCGGCGCCCGCCTGGCCACCCCAGAACGCGCCTGAGCCACCACCGATAACCGCGAGCCGCGGCGACGTCGGGAGGTCCTTGTGTGTGTTCGGCTTGATCACGGAGCTTGAAGAACCTGAGGAAGCAAAGGAGGAGAGAGCGGACTGAGCGGCGCAGGCGGCGGCAGCATTGGCGAGGCCCGGCCAATCGAGAATCGCCTTCTTGAGCGCAGCGACCTCCTGCCAGAGCGCGTTATTCTGACTTCATGCTACCGAGCTCCGACCTGATTGCATCGATAAGTCGGTCATGCTCTGCTATGTCGCCCTCGGGTGTGTGGATGTATTCTAATTTAAGTGAATTAAAAATAATGAAAGATGAATTTGCAATGAGACATACCCTTTCTCCTCACACGGAAATTACGCGCACTGATCTTATTCCGTAGCTGGCGCTTTTCCTCACTACTCATCTTCTGATACTCCTCAGCGCTCGGGCGCCAGTTGTCGTCCGCGTCTAGTTCATCAGTCACACTCTTCCCCTTTCTGCCAGTGTTCACCTTCTCGCCGTTGGACAGCGAGCCGAATATACTCGGCGGGCCTGTGGGGACAGGTGCGGATTTCTTCACGACACCGCCGGAAAGAAGTGTTCCGCGGCATGCAGCCTTGCCCCTGTCCCCGACCTTGACGGGAGCAATAACGAGCTCGTCGTCATCGTCACCGCAGCCGTCGTTCTCCTGCTCGCGCGCAGACGGTGCGGGTGTCCCGACGAGTTGGGGGTCGATTGCGAACTGAAAGGCGGGCGAGTGGGAGGCACTGCTGCCACTTGACGACGAACTGGGAGTGGTCGTGGTCGCCGATGCTGTCGTTGCGCTGCTGCTGAGCTGAGGGTGAGCAGGGGAGGGCGCCGAGGGGTCGACGCCACCCAGACCAGAATCAAAGCCGCTGAAGAGGTCGTACGGGGCGTGAGACAAACCCGCGAGGGGGAGGAGGCGGCGTCGGGGTTGGCGGTGATAACGAGTTGATGGAGAAAAAAATTCGTGTCAGCTTCACATCAAAGTCTAAGGGTGGGGAATACTCACCAGATACGGACGCGAGCGCTTGAGAACGCTCAAGCGCTCACTGAAGGAGGCAGACGCTGGGGGGACCCTGTGTCCCGCGTCGAAAAAATATCGAGAATCGACGCGGGACACAGGGTCCGCAGGGTTTCTCACTGGGAGACCCTGTGTCCCGCGTCGATTCAAAGGTACATATTCGATGCGGGACACAGGGTCTTTTGTCGGCATGCGCGGCAGAGCAGGGGAAGAGCGGCGGAGAACTCACCGTGTTGCCAGCGAAGCGGTCTGCCTCGTGTATGATAGCCGGGAGCGGCCCTGCGGGGCTAACAGGGTATTGCATATATAATAAGCAAATGCACCCGGGACCTCTTAGCTGTTGAGGGGGCCAGTGGACGGGTGGCGAGCGGAGGTGCGACGCGCGCACTTCGGGACCGATATTCGTGTCGCGCGCAAGGACGGAAGCAAAAAAAAATGTCGACGAGACGTTGGTAGAGATGATTTGTAAGCAGCCGCGGTGTCGCGAGGGCACGCGTAACCGGCACACGCTGCCGCGACCGGACATTTATGCACGCTTATGTCAGGCTCAGGGACTGCGTGTCCCGCTAGGATCTAAACGTTGCTTATATCCCTGAGTCACAGGCCGTCACATACCTGCATATATGCGGACCTTGTGCATTAATAGTCAAAATGCATGCACCTCATAATTCATTTTTACCTGATCTTTTTCACTCAAAATTTTGCACAGATATGCCTGAGTAGTATATATTTATGGTGCTTTTCATTTGAAAATCATTTGGTAAGAAACTGTGTAAAATGAAATAGAATGTGCTGTTTCAAGGACTGGTCCATGATGGTAGGGCTCAAAGTTAAAATTGAGATATACAACTCTCAGGCTCCTGCCTATTACGGTGCATCTCAACACGTCGCGGCACGTCGGCTTCCACGATCGCATCAGCATGTACCTAAAGTTAGCACTGATGCTAGCTACGCAAGCTTTGATGCCGTGTGCCGCGACGAGTTGCGCAGGAACTTAAGCGTTGTAAATCTCAATTTTGATTTTGAGCTCCCCTACTAATCCACCTTGGATTCTACCAGGACCTTCATGTCTTCGCATATCCCGGCAGACAGCGAACGCGCGCCCTTGCTCTCTGAATCGACTAAAGCCTCGCCGCCATCCTATCAAGGTAGTGGTCTAGCCAGCGGTGCGCCGGTGATCCTCGACGAGGAGTCCGCAGTTGCTTCTGTCGAACCAGCTGGTCCGGATGACATCGACGCCCTCCCAAAGCCCGTATCTCCGAGATCGACGTTGAAAGTCGTGTGGACCGTCGCCCTTGTCCTGCTGGCACTATGCGTCGTCGCCGTCTTCGTCAAGGGATTCATCGACGCTGAGGACGTCGAGGCGCGTTTCCTCATCATTTATTTATCCAATTCACGTGCTTATTGACCCTCGCGGCAGTTTGACCTAGGCAAAGCTTTGAAAAGCGCGCTGGGCGGGGGGCTGAGCGGCGCGGCTGGTGCGTCACACGCAGTACCGATCTATTGTATATGCTAATGTATAATTTCTGCTCATCCAAACTACAGCGATGTTGCTTCAAGTCCTGACTCTCATGGTTCGCGCTCTTCATAGTACACATCCAAAATGCATCTGACCCATACGCATCCACCAGCCGCTTCGCACCGTCATGAACTACCAATACCGCTACGGGCGCACCACCACAGAAGCCGTGCGCACGCTCTACGCCGCCGGTGGATGGCGCCGCTTCTACGCAGGGCTCACCGCGGCGCTCTTCCAGGGGCCCATCGCGCGTTTCGGCGACACCGCCGCGAACGCGGGCATCCTCGCGCTGCTCGCGTCGAACGGGTTCCTGAAGGCGCTTCCCGCGCTGGTGCAGACGCTTTTCGCGAGTGCGGCAGCGGCGGCGTTCAGGATGGTACTCACGCCCGTCGACACGGTGAAGACGACGATGCAGACGCAAGGGAAAGAGGGTATCGCGCTGTTGCGTGCGCGGGTGCGTGCTTGTGCTCCGCGCTCTCGTAGTGATCTTTCTCACTTATTATTGGTTAAGATTAAAGTGGACGGCGTTGGGAGTCTGTGGTACGGCGCGTTCGCAACGGCTGCCGCAACCTTCGTCGGGCACTACCCCGTACGTGCCCGCACTTTCTGAGAAATTAATCGCAAAAATTCACGTACTGCGTTACTCAGTGGTTCGGCACATACAACTACCTCTCCGGCGCGCTCCCCCTGCCCCACACGCTCCCGCAAAAGCTCTTGCGGCAGGCGTTCATCGGGTTCGTCCGCGTCCGTGATCTCCGACACCGTGTCGAACTCGCTGCGCGTCGTGAAGACGTACCGCCAGGTGAACGCGCGCCGCGTCTCGTACGGCGCGGCGGCGCGCGCGGTGATCGCGACGGACGGCGTCAAGGGCCTGTTCGGGCGCGGCCTGAAGACGCGCATCCTGGCGAACGGGCTGCAGGGCCTGATGTTCTCCGTGCTGTGGAAGCTGTTTACGGATCTGTGAGTGGCGCGCTTTTTTTCTACTTGTTTGTCT
This sequence comes from Phellopilus nigrolimitatus, assembly GCA_021029095.1. Taxonomy (NCBI): domain Eukaryota; kingdom Fungi; phylum Basidiomycota; class Agaricomycetes; order Hymenochaetales; family Hymenochaetaceae; genus Phellopilus; species Phellopilus nigrolimitatus. Next base: position 41,679 of record JAJOHG010000042.1, on the reverse strand, counting down.
GTGTATTCTGATTATGCGGTATGGCATAGATGGGACGAGAAGGTGTGATTTATTTAGACAGGAGGGTACGTAGAAAGTTTTAAATGATCCTCATTGGTTATGAAGATTTTATGTCGGCCTTGTACGATTTTGTGGATGTATAACAAATGTCTGTTTCTGTGAGAGAAGGGAAGCGCGTGCTGGTGCTGCGGCCGCGCTCTATTACCCAGGCTGCGCCTGTGCCCTTTCAAGACCCTTTGAACTAGGTCCCAGAGCTGAAGATCCCTTTCTCAGTTTCGCTGAGCAATTACATAATCCAGATGTCCATAGTACTTCTGTATCTATGTACATGAATAGAACAGCCTCGACGAACAGAGGATGCGCAGCTGTCATCAGCGTTGAAGATGGGCAGTGCATGTGTAATTTTGCCAGGTTTTGTTCCTGGTGCGCAGCTGTGGCTGGTGCTGCGTGCACCGCCTAGCCCAGTGCACTTGGCGTGCGCAACGAACATAAACTCACTCGCGAGCGCGTCCGCCCAACGCTCGCCACATACCACCCACCACTACACACACTCACCGTCCATGGCGTCCACGAAAGCCGCATACCAGCCGCTCCCGCAGTCCGCGATGGACTTCACGGCGCAGAAGGAGCCCTGCGAGGCCGCGTGCCAGAGCCACGGCGCGTGCCACGCGCGCCGCAGCCGGCGCCTCGTGCACCTCGCCGCCGCTGCCCTGCTCGCGCTCGGCGCGCTGGCGCTCGTGCTGTTCGCGCTGTGCGGCTCGTCGCCGGACATGCTCGGCCTCGCGGGGGACGGCGCGGGCCTGCTGGGCGCGCGCGCCACAGACTCGACGTCGGGCGGCGACAACTCGGGGGTGTTCGTGAAGAACAAACGTGCGTCTCCCCGCTATTATTGTAGATTCCGAAACGCACGTGCGGACTAACTGGTGTCTTGGCGCAGTGTATCTGATCGTCATTATCGTTGGCTTCTTCGTCGTGCTCGTGCTCGGGGTGATGCTCGCAGGGGTGGTGCTGCCGCGGCGCGTTCGAGAACCCGCTCTGCTGCCCGTGCTACCTGTGCGCGTGCTGTGGGGGTCTCGGTAAGTGCTCCTTCCCTCCTTGCCAAAAGAATAAAATTGTCAATTATTTGGGCGCTGGCTGACTGACTGTCGTGTAGCGTGTTTGGAATGCATCAGCTGCGGGCTGTGCGCAGAGGGCGTCGACCAGATAGGGTTCAATTAGTTATGCATGGCCACACTCAGTCTCGGCTTTCTTTTTCCCTTCGGGCTTGCGATACCCCCCTGCATGACTGGAGCTGCGATAGGATACCGTTGGACAGCTTACGTTTGCTCTTCCATGTATTCTTGGGATTTATTTTTTCCTTTGTATTTAATTTGCACGGACTCCGGGAAGCAATCCATTCCTTTCTTGTCATGCGTCAGAGGGGCATCCAACGCACTGAACTTTAGTGCTTATTCACGCGATCAGCGTCTTTACCATGGCTTGGTCCACGAATGTGGGTTATGCAACAAAGTCTGTTTTTTACATTACTGTGACAACAAATGATTCAAGAGGGGAGATTGTGTCAGTTCAGAGGTTGGTAGAAAGGTTATGGTTTAGACTGATGAGAAAGAAGAAAAATGCACGGGTCAGCCAAAAGAGCAACGACGATATGAACAGATACGAATCGACGGTCTACATACCGCGGTTAATTTTCCAAGTCTGGTTCTTGCCCGCGGTCGCCTCCCACAGATGGATGACTGTTCCCGGCTATAGTCAGTTAGGAGAGCATCAGTATACGGCATAAGACAAAAAGGTGCGCGCACGACGTACCGTCTCGTCGCCATTATTGGAGAGATCGAATCCAAACCCTGTTCCGGGGAAGAACACACTGCAGAGAGAAATTCAAAGAAAAAAACGCAGTCAATACAAGCGAGAAAGGCGGGCGAGCGCGCGCGGCGCGCTGCTTACCGCCATACGCTCGGGTTCTCGCCGTCGCGCCGAATCGCCCACTTCGTCGGGGATTGCAGCGCAAGCACGTGCGTGTAGTTCGCCGGAGCGGCCTCGATGCCGAGGAACAGCCCCCTGCTGGCAGCGCTCTCGATGGTCTGGTTGTTGTTCCCGTCGCGCTCGCCGATGATCCACTGTCTCCATCGGATCAGCCGCGTTTCAAAGCAAAGGAGAGGAGGGCGAGGAAGGGGGAGCGCACCTGCTGGTTTCCCTGGCCGTGCACGTTGAACCCGATGATCGAGCGGCTGTCGCCTCCCGAGAGGTCGAGCGCGGAGTTGGCCACGCCGTTGACGAACGTGTACGTCCCTGGATCAATACCTTCGGCCATGGCAAGCAAAGTTGTAATGTGGGTTGGGGTGATTTGAAGGTCGAGAGGACGAGTCGTTCCCGTAGGGTTCTAGAGAACCGAGCAACCCACCCCGCCTGCGCTTTTATACGCGCACGGGCATTGCGTTACATACAGGCGAGAATCACATCATCTGCACGACGCAACTCCACAGCCCATCGATTTTGCAACGCGCAAATTTCACAATCGGCGGCATCGATGAAGGAGGACGCCAGATGACGCGACGAAGTCGCATGAAGGGTTCATAATATGCGGAGTGCAGAATGAAGAGGAGCAGCCAAGCATCTCGAGGCTCTTTCCACTGTGTTTTTCCCTTAGTGCAGAAGCGATCGCGAGGTCCCCTCCCCATTTTCTGGGCACGAGGTCGTATAGAGCAACCAGATCGCGCAGTTCTTGGAGGACTCGAGGGTGCGATCTCATAGGACCCTGTGCGAGTCCGAAGCAGTAGCAGTGGGGATGAATTCGAAGTCGAGATAACGGCTAATTGACGCATACGATCCGTCCATTTTCCTGCTCCAAGGGCATGCTGAGTTCAAGTGAGTGCCTATATAGCTTCTATGTTGACTTGGGTGAGCGACAAGCATGTACATGATCAGGAGATATCTTGCCCGTCGATTTTCGAGTGCACGAGTTACTGAGCTCAATATGGAAATGTAAAATTAGTTACTGTAGTAGATTAGATTAGATTAGGCACTTATTCTCACTCGACTGCTATCCATTGGCGATCCATTCTTTTGTTTGCTCTTGTCCACTGCAATGTCGGCAGCCTCAGGTACCATGCAGTTCAATAATATATGTATAGGGAATTCTTTGTAACAAGCTTCTCAAGAGCATCTCGTTTACTCTCCGTTCAAACGTCGAAACACTTGTGTTGCCCTACCGAGGCGGGACTTCTCATCTGCGCAGTAAAGCACCTATATAATGAGAACGCTGTCGCGCACTAACACTTTGTGTTAGGTCTCGTTTGCTATTTCGAATGTGTTTGTGATCCGAATTTTCAAAAAGTTCAAACCTGTTAAAACGCGGCGTCCTCCGTAATTTCGCCTACAACATATTCATCTTGTTTCTCCTATCCCCATTGAGATGGTATCCTGAAACTTCATTAAGGAGTGTTCAATTGTAAGTCGATTTGTTGCTTCTCGATGAATAGACTATAATCTACTGAGATGCAGAAGCGAGACTCTAGCTGACTAGGTAGACGCATAAGAGTGCGGCTAAAAAAACTTGGCTTCGTGCGGGAGCTGCATCCATTAGGAGGAACACCACCGGCGAAAGGGTCGTTACAGTATCTCTGTGTCGATTTGGTTATAGTCAAGGTTGATTCCGGAGCTGCTCTTCAAGAAATTCAATACGCGCTTGTAAGATTTCCACCTCACGCCGCGCAGCCACCATCCGCTCCCGCTCGCGAGCTCTCATGCTCTTCATAATCGGTAGCAACTTCCGTACTTCTGCCCAAAGCTGCCCGAACCTGCGGAAAAGAATACCGTGCATTCCGTTCAGCGAGTCGGGCTTCCAGCGCCAAGTAATACGGACGGGAAGCGTTAGAGGGGTGCAGTCTATGCTGCTGAGGTACTCGGCAATGGTGGCTGTCGTCGGGGCGCCCATAGGGGACAAGTCCAAATTCGATAGCCTCAAGGCGCGCGAATCGAACTGGGCTAGATTTTGTCGAGGGCAATGCAAGGTCGATGGGAACAGGTGGAGGTATCGGACCAATGCAATCCACGTATAAAGCTAGATGCTGCAAGTTTGGACAGTGATGTGCGATCATGGGTAGTGCACGTAGGTTGAGAAGTGAACGATCGGTGATAACCGTCGGTTGATGTGCGAGCGCCAGTCGTACAAGATGTGGCCATCCACTGACGAGATACTCCAGGTCCTCGGCGGTGATATGCAGCATTCGATGATACGAAAATGCGAAGGTCTTCAGCTTCGAAAGGTTGCGAAGAGGTTTCAGAATCTCTAAATTGATGATATCGACCTCAACATCTCCTTCCTGGGCAGAAAAAATAACGTCTCCAACGAGAGGAGTTTCTATACCCTCGTAGACTTCATCAACTTTGAGTTCAAGCAGTGTTGGGCATGCTTGTGAGACAGAAGAGAAAAAGCGAAAGACGTCTTCTGCTGCCTCTAGCTGCGACGTTATTACTGTGAGACTAGGTCATATTGGCAGGTGAGTACCCGCCAGCTAAAAACGAGCATGCTTCGCTGAGACTAATCACCAGCTCGAGCGTTGTAAGGCTAGGGTATGCTCCGTCTTGGATCTGCGGGTAGAAGCTTGACACAACTCTTCTAGATACACCGTCTGTGTCGCTCAGCGCCAGTACTTCCCTAAGCCGCGGGAGCTCGGAAAGGGTCCTCGCCATGTCGGATGTGAACGCGTTCGACGAAAGGCCAACAACACGCAGCTCTCTCTGCATATTCAAGAAAGACGTCAAGCTCTCTCCCGCCTCCTCAAGCTCGAAAGGCAGCCAGAGCCTGAGCTCAGACAGTTGCGAAACGCGGTCGGCCAGCTCCTCAAAGAATGACTCGATGAGCGCCTCGTCGCGCGGGACATAAATTGATAGGCGCTGCAGCTTCTCTCCAATAAGAAGCGTCGCATAATCAAGTAGAGACTTGTCTAGGGAAGCCACTACTTCGAAGTCGATGAGGTTGGGAAGGAGCGAAAGGGTTCGGCGCTTGTGTGCTACCTCCAGAAGCACGCTGCTGCTGTATACGATGGACATTTCGTCCTCATCCACGCGAGGGTCCAGCCTGAGGTGCCTTATTCGCGCAGCATAGACGTTGAAACGCGCCCAATCTTTGGGTCGGACTTTGCGAGCGAATTTCAGCTCGCGAGATTTCTGACGTTTGCGCAATCCAGGCAATGATTTAGCAAGTTGTAATGAGGTTACGGGACTGTACTTGCTCACTTCGCCGAAGCCAGGTACTTCCTCTACCATAGGCGACAAAAGTGACAACGCCGGTCGCACAGAGTCCATCGATTTCCACAAGCTGTCCAGCGCGACATTCGACCAGGACTTGCACACTCGCGCACATCGTGCTTTCGTGTCGCGCGTAGCGAAGTCAAAAATGACATCAAGAAGCTCTTCTACCGCCAGAACGCGCTGAAGACCAGAAAGAGACGAGCAAGCCGGTGATGAAACATTAGCTGCTGCATCGTCGAAAATGAGATGATCCATGGTCTCTGACTTTGAGTCGCGTCGAGTGAACAAGCGATATGTGGCTTAGGTAATCTTCACGTCGCGTCTCGAACTGTTCTCACGCATCGGCTGTCGATAGGTCGCCGACTCGGATTCTGAAAATGAACCGAGTACTTTCTGCGCCAGAGCTCTTGGATACCATTCTGTTTTTCTCAGATTAAAAAAATCCCAGGCAAGATGTGCCCACATTTGCGAATCCTGATCTCCTATCACATCAAAACACTTGTAAAAAGTGGTAGCCTCGCTGAAGGATCTTATCTATCATTTCTCCCCTCATCATAAAAAAGAACAATACCCACAAGATAGGAGGTTAAATCATTATGACTTCCAGATTGAAGCAGATATACGATTTATCTAGAAAACCAGGGAGGTTGAGTTTAGCAACTTCATACACGCAGAAGATTGGGCACGCTTCAAATGTTATGCCCCGCTTGTAAAATTCCTCTTCATCTCAAAATCGACCGATAAAGAGGTTTATAGTATCACTATGATCGATTCCGCGCTTCTGTAAACGGCGGTCATTGCACCTGTTGCCCAACCTTGTCGAGTTGCACATCAATGGATTGAAATGCTCGATATCTCGAGCACGCGGGACTTTTCCTCAACGAGAAAAATACCGCTTTTCCGTCGTGATTACGTTGTCCTCTAGACTGCGTTTATAGATATTTTGCGAAGATGCGGCCGAGCGATCTCCTGGAATCACCTACTTCAGATACATAGTGGCAGCGGAGGCACTTGAAATAACAGTATTGGATAGAGCAGCCGCAGAAATTCTGCTGTCGAGTCCTTGTGCCCTTGACGTTGCAATCTTTTCGGCGTATAAATAATTTCTACGAGCCTCATCTTAAAATTTTGAATTATCCATTGGTTTGTTATTCGATATGATACTCATTTCCGCGACATTGGGGGTCTCCGATTGCACGTTGCACTTCAAACGGTCATATGCAATCTATGTCTAAGATTTCCAACAAGCCGACAACAGTGAAGTTGCACACCAACTAAATTGTAATTTACACATTGTACATCTTCCTCGCGTTCTCTCGCGCCTCACGCATGACGCGCTCGCCATCGTACTGCACGCCTGTCTCTCCCACGACATTCGCGACGAACTCGGCCGTCCATGGGAGCATGGCGGTATGGCAGAGGGGCAGTCGTGTGCTGCTCTTCAGCTCCGGGAGCGACTTGTAGATGTTACCGGGAACCATGAAAGGCGCGTCGGTTTCGAGGAGGATGCGTAGGTGCGGCTCAGACGCCTCATGGGAAGAAGGCGAGCATAGGTGGCGGATGACGGCGGAAGTGTTCAGATTAGTAGCATACGTTATGACGCCTGAGATGAGATCAGCTCGTTGACCGCTAGCGAGGAAGAAGGGATGGAAAGAACATACCGGTGATCCCTATGTAAAGGTTCGGAAAATGGTCTAAAAGCCTCTTTGCAAACTCGGGAGAGTCCGTGAAACAGTGGATGTGAATCTGCATCATGTCGATAAATATAAAGCCAGATATTGCTCATTGAAACCCCGATTAACCTTGTGATCCTTGGGCACGACTTCTTTTAAGATGCGCTCCGTGTCCTCCTCTGCCTCTCGCGTGTGGATCGTCAACGGCTTTCCCAACCGCACAGCGTGCTGCAGTTGCCGAACGAAGACTTGCTGCTGCACGTCGCGCACCGACAAATCATAGTGATAATCCAGTCCTATTTCACCCCATCCGACGTTTCGAGGATGAGCCATCGCTTCTAACCTTCATTGAAATAATTGTATAAGTTGACGAGATGATAATGCCCAATAACACGACGAACAGTTCGGCCTCTACTGAGTCATTGTAATCTTTCGCTTCATGTCTGCAGACGCCGGCGTCATGAAAAATCAATCAGCTATATTTCAAGCTGGCTTACGGATGTACACCTGAATCTGCATTGACAAAATGCGAATGAAGATATGAAAATAAACACACCCATGACGAACCAATACTCAATCCCATTCCACTTCTCTTGTCTTGACTCCGAGGTCAATGCAGAATCTGCTAGCTCCCTCCACTTCGCCTGTACGGGTGCCTCGCAGTAAACGTCCACAATAGCCTCCACAGTGCGGCCATTGTAGACGCCTCGAACGAAGTCGAATACATTCTCGAACTTGCCCGATGTGTACTTTTCTCGGTACGCGGAGAACGTCGAGAGAAGATGTGTGTGGGTATCGACGATGGGGGCGGCCGAAGCTTGCGTCGTAGATAGAAGAAGATGCGATTCATCCAAAAGAGCAGGTCGTTTCTTGTTCTTTCCCATATTTCGAGCTGCCGGCGAAGGTGTGATGTGTGCAAGACCGCGTAGATTGACAGGCTGTGAAACAGCTATCCAAATGTTCGATTGCCTCAAGAGAATCCGTCCTAAGCTTGAGTAGAGCAGGTTGAACGAAAGATTGTAAAGCGGCACGTCGTCGTTGAAATTTGAAACGCGTGTGGAAGCCCAGCTGTCTGATTTGTCTTCGGCCAGAATACGGTAACAAAAACTACCTACCCTACCTATCGTGGAACTCATGCAAAGACCCTTCATCGCTTTCCGCAAAACGAGCAAAAGGAGCTCGAGCTGGAAAGCCGTATCAATCCTAGCAGGAATGTTAGCCACCTCAAATTTAATGAACTTTTCATTGGACTCATACGGCTTTAAACAGCACGCAAAATCTCCGTCTGAGCCAAAACCAACCGATTATGGATTTCATTGAGTATGTCAAATCAATATCTATACTTAGTGACCTCAAGGTGCATACAGGATCGTGCCCGTCTCCAAGATATTATCGCATACACGGTTCCTTCTGACTTTGCGTTCCGGGGAGGGCATATATCGTTCACTGCTGTTGTTCCGTCTTTCGACGTCTCCAGTTCCGCCAGACACCGACGAACATGTTCGGGAACCATCGAAAACGCTTAACGGTGCTTTTCACGTTGCGGAGCAGCTCTACGTTATGGAATCTGCCTGCCCACATCTAGGCGCGGACATGTCTCACGCGGACATCGAGGAATGCGAAACGGGGGTGGTTGCTGTTTGTCCGTGGCATAGGTTCTTTTTTCTCTTTTCTCCGGTAAACCTGCGTATTGAATTCGCGCAGATACGATTTCGATATGAGAACCGGGAAGAGTGATACGGGATTGAGGGCATGCGTCTACAAGGTTGACGTTAAAAAGGGCGCCAATAACGGAGATGCGGATTCAATTTGGATAGAATCACCAGACGAAGGAAGTAATTGGAGACTGGTTGAGTTTAGGCCTGTCTCAGAAGGTTGGTCCATCAGTACTTCTTCACTTGTGTTTTATACACCAATGAGCTGCAGAATTCGCCGACCCCCCGCCCCCTCCCGATATCTCAAAAATGACTATAGGTACGGCCGACCTCATCACCCTTACGGAAGATATAGTGCCAGCGGAGGACCCTCCGAAAACGCTCATACAATGGGCCGTTCTTGTCCTAAACACGTCCCATCCGCAACTCAAGGTAAGCTATCGTTGAGTGTCGGCATTTCTTTTCCATTAAACGAAAAGTCTTACTCAGGTCGAGAGAACAAGACATGCTGTAAATCTCTTCCGTTCTGGAAAGTTGTCTTCAATAGGGCGAGGAGCTTCTGCACCACAGCCGCCTGAAGTTCCGCCCAGGGAGAGCCGAATGACGTTCGTTGATCCTAAGCATCTAGCGAAGAGAAAAAGTCGAGCCGCGATGCTGCATGCTCTTGCAAACATCGAACAGTGGGCGTAAGTAAATTCGTGATCTTGAATATACAATTCTAACTCAGTCTTTGACTACCTAGAATCGACCTTGCGTGAGAATCAATCTAGACTTGTTTCCATCACTGTCTTACATCTTCCGTTATTAGATGGGATGCAATTGCCCGCTTCGGCCCCACAAATCCAACGCTCCCTCACCAGTTTTTCTCAGACTTCACCAAGATCGCGCTCGACGAAGCAAAGCACTTCTCGCTACTTCTCGCGCGTCTCACGGCGCTGGAAATGCCGTACGGCTCCTTGCCCATCCACTCTGCTCTCTGGCAGTCCGCAACCGAGACCGCGGACTCACTGCGCGCACGCCTCGCGATCGTGCACCTCGTCCACGAGGCTCGCGGACTCGACGTCAACCCTGCGACGATCGCGAAGTTCGCGAAGCAAGGCGACGACGCGTCCGTTGCCGCGCTCACTGTGATACACAACGACGAGGTCACGCACGTGACTGCGGGGCACAGGTGGTTCACATTTGTATGTGGGGAGCAGGGCGTCGACCCCGTGGAGACGTTCCGTGAGGAGGTGCGCCGGCATTTCTCCGGGCGACTGAAGGGCCCTTTCAACGTGGATGACCGCGAGAAAGCGGGCTTGACACGAGATTTCTACGAAGACTTGGCTGGCGAGATGAAAGATTCGCTTTCTCCCGTACCAGCGAAAGCGATCCAGGATGAGGAGGCGAGTGTCAAAATTGGATATGAGACCCGATTTATGCGTGGATTGTAACATAGGTTGAAACGTTCGAATAATGAATTGAAAAAGTACGTTTTCAGGCGTTACGAAGAGTGGGCGTCAGGAAGCTTTATCCTTCGCAAGATCCAATTTGCTTCCAGCTCTTTCAGACGTGTTTAAAATTCGAAGTCGACTCCCTAATCCCATAAGATCCTGCCGGCTATTTCGCACGCAAGTTAGCATGAAGTATGCGCGCCCAGCCTCCGACTAATGCTGGTCCTACCAGCCTACGTCTTTCTCGTTCAGGTCATGAGCATTAAATCCGAGACATCTAAAAGCTATCGGAGAGGAGGGAAAGCGAGTGCAATTTCAGGAAGGGGAGTATTTGAAAGTACGGCACTTCAGGAAGATCTCACTGGGAAAAGTTCGAAACATATTATCAAATAACCTTGTCCTCTGGCCCGCGGGCAGCATCAACGCATAGGTTTATTAAATTATTGTTACAGCTAATTGAGAAATCGTAGGCGGATTGCATTTTTTCTCTACAGTAGGTTGCTTAGAAACGCAATATAGTTTTATTACTCCGAGACCGGTAGCACTTCCCAGCTTGGACTGCGAGCCGGCCCATGATCTGTGACACTTGTGTGACACATTTCGGTGTCGGTGTTGCGCTGCCTCAGTCTCGTCGCCAACTCGCCGACGAGTCACCTCTCAATATTGGTTGCACAATTGCACAGAGATAAAGTCAGCATTGATTTGGTTTATTCACTATTCACTGTCTTCCTGGAGATGGGATATATATTCTACATATAAAAGAGAGCAATAATATAGTTTTGTGAGATATCGAAACACATCTCTAGGTGGATGAAATGGTAGCGTCCCATGACGATGCAGGAGGACACCGACATGCATCACACACAAGTCACGCATAGGCCGGCTCTCTATCTAAATCAGGAAGTAATGCCAGATTCAGAGTAATAAACTATATTGCGTTTCTAAGCAACCTACTGTAGAGAAAAAATGCAATCCGCCTACGATTTCTCAATTAGCTGTAATCAAATTAGTATATAAAGCCTCTGAAGATATGATTGTAATACTTAAGTTGGGAGACGTGAATTATTGAGAAATATTTATCGGACGATTTTGCTCGAAGAGAAAACGAGTCAAAACGAGCTGACCTTCAAAATGAAATCTTCTTCTCTCCGTCGAGGACTCTTAACCTTTTCTTTCAATGCTGAAATCTCCGCGAGCAAAATCCTTGAACGAAAGGATTCACAGTGCTTCATATATCCCACAACCGAGAGCATGCGTCTGACTTCTTCCCACATAGCTAATCCCACGTGCCAGGAATGGACCATCCTTTGAGTCACAGGATTCGCCCCTGCGTAGCCATCCATGAACGGTTGACGCCACGAATGGCCAATGTTCAAAATGGAGTCACTGATGCCCAAAATTCCGAGGGAGATTGCGATATTTGGGACAGCATCTGCAATGATGGGCGATGTGCCGAAGCTCAGGCTATGGAGGCGTGCAAAAGGCCTTTGCTGGTAATATGGGGTCTCTCTATGACTGTCATAGTTCATAGGTACGTTGGGAACGTCGGTTCCATCGACATATAGTGCAAGCTCGCGCAGATTATGGCAGTGCGGCGCGATCATAGGAAACACGCGGAAAGAGAGAAGCGGTTGCTCGCGCATGATGGGTTGCCAGGCGAGCTTCAGAGATTCAAGCTTAGGCCATCGACTCACTAGGGATGTCAAATCGGCATCCTTCATCTCGAGCTTCCGATGGAATGCAAGCATGAAACGGGTGAGGCGAGGAAGGGCGAGGAGGGGCTCGAATACGTAAATGGTAACTGGCTCGTTCTCATCGCTGGACAATATAGGAGCGCTGTTATAGACATCGTAGATGTCATCGACAGCGAGATCAGCGAGCTCGCGACATGTTTGAGAAACAGTGACAAAGAAGTTTCGTAAGTTGTCTGGTTTTTCCCAGAGAGGCGTTTGTACGAAAAGCTTTGTGATATTGTGAGGTGCGAATTTGTTTCCGAAAAACGAGCAAAGGTCTAAAAGACTTGCTGTGAGCTCGAGTGTCGACAATCGGGGAAAGGCACCCTCGCCCAAGACTGGGACGAAGCCACCTAACGATGCAGCGATGACGTCTCGTCTTTTCAGCGCATTCTCGAAGCTGATCGTTCGGAGATGAGGAAGCTTTGAGAGCTCGCTGGCAAAACTAGACACCATAGTGTTCGCAGAGAAGATTACGGTGTCAAGTGAGCGGAGGCTTGATAGTAGAGTTCCTACGCTAGCGATTTCTTCCTCGGATTGCCATTGCACCGAATTTGCCCTGAGCTTGAAGTATGTTAATCCAGGAGCTCGCGCGGCTACCAAATCGCAAAGCGACTCCAGTTGCTCGTCGCAATTCTCCTTGAACGAGACAAATAAGCGAGTGACTTTTTGGCTTAGAAAGAGTCCTGCATAATTGAAAAGGTCGGTGTCACTAGACGCATCGATATGTAACTCGACAAGGTTGGGCAGCAGACTCAGTGTGAGCCGCTTATAAGCGATCTCGTGCAATACTGCATTGTCTAGGAAGACGTCGAACTCTCCTTCCATGGGCAATTCAGAGATGAAGAGAGTTCTAACGAGGGAAGCATAGCGGTTGAAGCGTGCCCAGCTCTCTGAACGTATCCAATCTCTCAGCTGCAAAGTCCGGGCTTTCTGAAACAGACTGTCAGGGCGTTCAATCTACAATGGTACACTCAAAAAATCTTACCGACTCGAGATCTTCCTCCCATACGTATAGAGGAGAAATCAGAGAGAATAGGTCCTTCATCGAATATACCACTTTCCATAAAGTTTCCAGAGCGATGGGAGACCAGAGTCTGCAAACACGAGCGCATCTTGCTTGAGAGCTTTGATCTGAGAAAAGGAAAATGGTGCCCAAGAGCTCTGGCATAGAAAGTGCACGGTCCATTGGTTGAACAGAGGTCGGTCGCCGCGGCCGAAAAAACTTCAATTTCATCGTTATCCGTCACGTGTCGACGTGTCGCAGAGTCGCGGTGCTTGAGCGCGCCAACAAACGCTAGTCGCAATATCTTTGCGACCATTTTGTCGCGAATTTTGAGTGCGTCGGACCATTTAAAGCAGTCAACTGATATCTGATGAGTCCTGACAGGAAAAGCTGAGAGAGATTTCATCTGAAGAGGCTGGACAGCAGATGTCCTGGAATTTGGACCTATGGAGGCCAAAAGGCATTCGTCTCGCCGTCTCGGTCTTATGTTGGGTTCTTTTCGTCCATCTGGCGGGCATGTATCTCTTCACACGGGGTTTTCTGCTCACTAGGATGGCCCTGTCGGATATCAGCTCATGTTCAGAACAGGGCTCATGTACATTGCCGGCGACACATCAGCGCCTCGTGCTGCTCGTCGTCGACGCCCTTCGCTTTGACTTCGTATCGCTTGATCCCCCTTCGCCGGTTTCTCCTTTCCACCATGATGTCTTGACGCTTCCCAAAGAGCTTACCGTGCGGGACCCATCACGTTCGTTTCTGTACAATTCCTTTTCGGACCCGCCAACGACGACTTTGCAGCGCATAAAAGGAATCACGACCGGCTCGCTCCCGACGTTCGTCGACGTCGGCTCGAGTTTCGGAGGGTCGTCGATAGAGGAGGACTCAATTATCCATCAGCTGAACAAGGCGGGAAAACGCGTGAGCAGAGGTTGATATTTGTCTGCCTTGCTTTACTAATATTTTACGAAGGTTGCGTTCATGGGCGATGATACATGGATGACCGTCTTCCCAACATTTTTCTCGCCCAATATGACCTATCCTTATGATTCCTTCAACGTTGAAGACCTACATACCGTAGACGAGGGAGTTATCCGGCATCTCTTCCCTCTCCTTGAGGATAAATCGCGATCGTGGGACACCATCGTTGGACACTTCCTTGGAGTTGATCATGTCGGGCACCGCGTCGGACCGGACCACCCTGCCATGAAAATGAAGCTCTTGCAAATGGATAACGTTCTGCGCCGCGTGGTCGACCTTCTTGAGGATGACACGTTGCTCGTTGTGCTCGGCGACCATGGTATGGACAGGAAGGGTGACCACGGTGGCGATGATATCCTCGAAACCTCAGCGGCTCTGTGGATCTATAGCAAAGGCGCGTCGCTTTCTGATAGCGAGCGCGCCAAGTCAATCCCGTCTACGCTTCTCTCCAAGGAGACGTATCCTGGGTCGTCCGTAGCACACCGGTGGATTCAACAGATTGATATCGTCCCGACGCTATCTCTTCTTTTAGGCCTCCCCATTCCCTTCAACAACCTCGGGTCCGTCATTCCTGAAGTCTTCGCTCGGGCAGCAACCGGTGGCAAGTCAGTACTCGACTCAGCAGTATCGATAAACTCTGCACAAGTAAAGCGGTACTTAAGCGCTTATCATGCGAGTGCGTCCGGGAGCGAGCTTGACACGCTGTGGCCTTCAATCGAAACCGCCTGGGAATCCGTCACTGCGACGAAGGACGATAGTGCTTACGTCTCTTCTCATTTTGTGTATACACGCTTCGCGCTACAAGCGTGTCGCTCGTTGTGGGCGCAATTCAATGTCGGGCAGATGGGCATAGGTCTGAGTGTTCTCATCTTGTCTGTGATCGCTGTAGGCGTCCTTTACAGCCGGTTAAGCAACGTTACAGACTGGGAGAAATGGGCAAGCAAACGTGTCGGCAAAATTGTCAGGAACGCTGGCGTGGGTGCCGTCCTCAGTCCCCCGGTCTATCTTGCTCTCGGACGTTTCCTTCCTGGCGTAGGTCTGGTTGATCTTACTTTGATGGTCTCGTCTTTTGCGTCTTGTTTGGATCTTCTCTTGGAAGCTGCTCCTAATTTCAGCTTACAATCAATCAACTCCGTCCCCATAATCCTGGTCCTTCATTCTTTGATTTTCCTCTCAAATTCTTTTACCTTTTGGGAAGATCGCATTGTCCCTTTTCTCCTCATCACCAGCATTGTCCCTGCAATCCGCGTGGGTCTCTGTGCACCCGAGACTCGCATGCGCCGACGTATTCTCCTCTTTTCTGCCGTTTTCGCTTTTTGCGTGCGCCTCATGGCACTGAGCACGGTATGCCGCGAGGAGCAACAACCATACTGCCATGTCACGTTCTACGCGTCGTCTTCGGTATCATCGCCACCACCTGTCGTTCTCTTTTTTTCGCTGCCTATTTCGTTGATGCTGCCTTTAGTAATCCGTCGTTTCCTCGCCATATCTGCATCCGACAAGGGCCTTGTTCCCAGTTTCTTAACATTTGTTCTGCGCCCGGCTCTCGTCGCCAGCAGCGTCTGCTGGATTTGTGAATGGTTGGAGACGTCAGAGATTCTCGGGGCGGAAAATACGCCGCTTCTTCGCATTGCTCGCACAATTTTGGCGCAAGGTACATTTGGCGGTCTGCTATTGGGAGGGACTGTTCTTTGGTGGCGGCATACACTTTGCGTCGACATTAGGGTCACGAAGACGGAGGCAGGCGAGGGGACTAAGGATACCAAACCAAAAACGCTCGTGGTCCTGAACACCAACTCATATGGGTCGCCGTTCCTGCTTTTTTGGAGTATTTGTTTTGCGTTGGTCTACTTGACCACGCAGCTGACAGGTCAAATCGTCCTCGGCCTCGCCGCCATCGCCCTCCTCGCACATCTTGAGGTGTGCGACAGCGTGCGCGACGTGCAGGCGCTCAACAAAGTGTTTGCAAGCTCGAAGCTCTCCGCCGCGCTCGATATTGAAAATGCCGTGCGTACGCCGTTCACGTTCGCACAGACTGTACCGCTTGCTCTGCTTGGCCTGCATGCGTTTTACGCTACCGGGCACCAGGCGACGATCTCCTCGCTCCAGTGGAAGTCCGCGTTCCTCCTGACGCCCACGCTGTCCTATCCCGCGTCGCGCGTCTCAGTAATCCTGAACACATTCGGGCCGCAGGCCGTCTTCGCGATTGCCGCACCACTCCTTGCATGCTGGCAGCTCGCGCCAGCTCCTGGAGCGGCTTCGCGCTCAGAAGCCCTCGGCGGCAGCGTGCGCGCTGGCGTCGGGCTGATGCTATACAATTCCGTGTTGTTGCTGAGCAGCGCGGCGAGCTCGGCGTGGCTTCGAAGGCATCTGATGGTATGGAAGGTGTTTGCGCCGCGCTTCATGAGCGCCGCCGCTAGCCTCATGTTTGTGGATTTTGCTGTGATTCTAGCAGTCGGTGTCGGCGTGCACAGGGCATCCTCGCGAATATCAAAATTGATAGAGAATATGGAGCAGAGCAAGAAGGACAAAATTAAGCAATGAAGAGTAGCTCTATTGAAAAGGCGAATCCTTTTTTGGAAGAATACATGAAATAAATCGAGCGAGTAATGTGTGTAAGGCAAGAAATATGTAGACCGCGAGTGACCATGACTCGCAAAATTCTATGAGCGTACGTTATAGTGAAAATACGGTTTCATCAGAAGGGTACTTATTTCAACTAATAGGCATCAGCTCGGATCGGGCTATGCAGTCAGACGAAGTTAGCCATGGCTCGGCCTCCCGTGCATCGATTGGCGGTGGACTCCCAATGATGCAGACAACATTACGTGCAATGTTCAGTCGGCTCTTTGCGATAGACTGCTTAACCGCGCCAGCAGTTCATACTCGTGATCGGTTCAAGGCTCTGCAAAGCTTCAGCAATGATAGCAGAAAAAACAAATGTGGTTCGTGAGTCTGACGTATACCCATCAAGGCAAGGCTGAGGCGCTGCATCGTCGATCTTGCTTATGTCCGAGCGACGATCGACAATCGAGCTTTGCCTCCGGATGGGGATATGCAGCTCTCAGGGGAATGCGCGATCGACCAAAGGACAGCACTTTCTTGGAGCGATCTAGGCCCAAAAGAGACAATGCTGCGTGTCTGCTAAAATTCTTCCGTTTGCGAAAACAATGAGACTCAAATCAATGTCTCGTTTCTGCGGAGTTAGTCAAAATCGCGTTCAACGTCGTGCCGCTGCCCTTCCTGCAGCCGCCACTGATTGAACGGATGTCCTTTAGTACCTTTACAGCAGTCTCCGTCTTTCGAACCCTTTCTGAAGCTTACATAATATGAGATGTTGTAGATGTTGGCTGTATCCGCGACCTTAAATTGATACTTGAGACCTCGTCCCAGAGCTTGGTTTCTCGAGCTGCAATGCAGTAAAGTTGGGCACAAAATACAGAAAATTGTACGCTAGAATTAAAACAACTTGCAAGCGGCATGTACATACGCGGATGCTACGAACGAAGAAGAATGGCGAAGCTAACAGGACACGCTCTCACTGCAACGGAAGGCGAAGTCCACAACAAGAGAATGTTTATTTCATTTTCTTTTCTCGAGCGTCGTACTTTTTGCAAATAAGTGTAAGGTCAATTTGAACTGGCCAACGCGTTGCGAAGCGATTGCAAATTTATTCTGCCTAGTGCTCACAGTTTTCAGATGAGACCTACAGGGCACAGCATGTACGGTAGGTATTTCAGCTTGATGAGAACGTGAAATCCATGATAATGCGAGGTATTAATCTTTGAGCGAGTTTGACGAGAATGCGAGTCTGTCCGAGCACGGTGTGAGGCGAGAAGCTGGAAACGAATGCAGTACAGCCGTGGTATATAGCGAGACAGTATGCAGAGAATAATGATACGCGAGTATAACGATAGCAAAGAGAGAAGCGATGAGCATGAGCGAAGCAGAATTCATGAGACGATTACGAAGAAATCATAAAGAGTGTAACATCCAGATCCGTTTTTCCGAGGCTTGAAAAGGCGATGCGTGAGTGAGCGAGTGTAGTTGAATGAAAGGTCGATTAAGCAGTATTCATCGTGTGGCGGAGCCAGTCTCGACAGCGATCCAGATCGTCCTTTTATTACGAGCACAAAAAAAGAGATCAGAAGAATACATTAAAAGGCAGGATTATCTCACCGAAACGATTCCCACAAGGTTCTGGACGTCTTCGATGACGTCCACGAAGGCGAGCATGGCCAGGTCGTCCACACACATCTCTTCAGCCCCCGTGAGCTCACGGCCCACGCGTGTCTCCATGTCTGAGCCATAGTACGCGACAAGCGCTTCCACCCCGCCCTCGATCAGCGCCGAGGAAGCGAGCAGCGACATTGGAAACTGGAACATCTCTCCCTCTGTGAAAGACGCAAGTAATGCTAAGCAAAGCGGCTCTCTATAGAAAATGGAGGCGCTCACCGGAGGCAGCAGCGTTCAGCCTATGCCAGGCATTCATCTGAGTGACCTCCCAGCCGTCGACGAAGCCAAGCAGCTTGCGCAGCGTAGGGAGGCTGTTCCAGATCTCTTCCATGAACGGTTCGGGCGTGATCTGGCGGACTTCGTATTCGAGAGCTTCGAGAACGTCTTTCTGTGAGATCTGAAAAACGAGATACATGTATTGAGCACATCTTGGAAGCTACAGACGAGCAAACGTACCTCGAAATCATCGTGCGACATCGGGTGCGGGGCAATGACGAGAAATTCGCGCGAGTAGATCGGGTTCAGCGGTTCGAGAAAATCCCTTTGAAACTGCATCACCGAAGTCAGTGACGAATACCGAGGAAACAAAATCCTAAGGAATACTTTAACAGCGAGCGCGAGACAGCTCACAGCGACATCCCACGTGATACGCTGCCGCCCAAGTTTCATTAATGGTGTCTCCTTCTTGGTTGCTTTAGGCATCGCATCGCCGACACGCATGAAGTAATGACTGAAGAGCATAATCGCCTGGAAGCGCGTCTCGGGGTTGCTAAGTAAGTGTTCGCGCAGTTCAGCCACGCGCAGCTTCTTGCTCGGGGTGACCTACAAAGAATGCATAAAAAGGGATACGGCATGAGAAGAGAAAGACGCACGTAGAGCATCCACTTGATGACCTCTCGACGAAAGTCCTCATCAATTCCTAGGAAGGTGTTAATCTCATCCTGCGTGATATTATTGTCAAAGACCACATTGATTCCTCCTTCAAACCCCTCCCGTTTCCTACGGGCCTTTTCCTTCTGCAGTAAGACTTTGAGCCGTGCCTTGGCTACGTCATTAGCCGCGGCCGCCGGGCGCGGGATGACGGTGAACTCGAGGGGTGCAACAGCTGGAAGTGGGTCAACAGGTGTGGCGGATCCAGTAGGAGAGGCTGGTTCAGTTGCATCGAGGGAATCGGTAGACGTGAAAGAAGGGCAAGCAGAAAGCGAGTGAGCGCGGCGAGACGACGCAGTCTCGGTTGCGGTATACGTGAATGACGTTTCCTTGAGTTTTTTCGAGACCGGAACGCTAGGACGGATCGGATCGTGCTTGTTTCCGGGACTTGATTCAACATCTGTCTCTACTTCGACAGAGTTGGCTTCGGCGTAACGGCTTGAGGAGCCCGCGCGCTTTCGCTTTAGTGCCCCATTGGAGGACGAAGACAGAGTTGACCTTCCAGTGGCGGCATCCGCGCTTTCAGTACCGTTATCCGACAAAGCGCAAGATTTCACGGCGAAGGATCCCGGAGACGTCTCTTGACTTTCCTGCAGATTGTCGGATTGACAGAATTTAATGCGTTTGTAATTTTGTAGTGGATCATCAGCGAGCGCTCTGAGCTTTTGGAATAGAGAGCATGTGAAAAGATTTTCTGGAGGCGTCTTGACAGCCTGAGACCCAGAACCAGAATCAGACGGAGAAGACGCTTGTGAGCGAAGGTCAGGAGTACTTGAGTAAGGCACCCATTCCGCGTCTTGAATGGACTCGTCTTGCTCTTCATTTGGTTTAAGTGAGCTGGTGAAAGGAGGTGAGGGTTCGGTGAAAGAACTGTCGTCGAGAGCATTATGCGGGAAGTGATCAGAATGGGCCGAAAGAAGAGCATTGGGTGGAGAAAACTTGACGTTCGGTGCATGCATACCGCCAACTCGTGTGTCACAAGAGCCAGAAAGCGTAGTACCAGTGCAGTCAGAGTTCATAGGTCGTTGTATAGTTTGGGAGTCAGAGGAGGCTGCTTCCTGTTGTGGGTGATCCGTCGAGCTCATAGTTGGGAAGGCCGTCGAGTCCACCTTCATATATGCTAGATATATGCAGTTGGTGAATGAGTCAAAGAATTGACCAAAACCCAGTTGCTTTGTAAGTGCATCGAGATGAGCCAACGGCAGAGTTTTGCGTACATTGTTTCTGTCGAAAACCAATGCCAACAATGCTCGTCGTCGCACCCTCCTCTTGACAAATGCGCTTTGTAATTGGGCAGATTTAGACGCGTTGAGCTGACGCGGGAGACTTCGTAACAAGCGCCTCTTGATCTACTCTTCGTCAATTGAGGTTAAGCCAGAGGGACGACAGCACAAATACAGTGGGAGGAGGGAGAGAGATGGTGGTGAGTGGAAAGACGCGACCGAAGACGCGTCGGGCTTGACGTGCGGAGTTGGAAATACATGCAAATAACATGACAGCCCAAGGGGTCGACGTCCCATATCTTTTCAACCCACCGTTAATTTCGGTGTAGCCTAAGCGCACAGAAGCGAAGCAGGTGAGGTTTATTTACAGGTGCCCGAAATACTTCAGTCTGCTCAACATTTCGCTATTATCATCCGTTTATTCATTCGTTTTTCTTTCTATTCGTCCAAGCCGGCAAGCGCGTTCGGGAAGGATGCCATTGGGTGCTACACGCTGTTCCTCACGAGCCTCGAGCTTGGAAGCGGCGCGAGATCCTCCTGTACAGATGAGAGCACACGTGCTCGACATGGTGCGTATCCCATGGATGACCGCCGAGAAGACGAGCGCCTGTTGGCCCTTCGCACATCAGGATCACGCTGTCCACAGTGGCGGAGCTCGAGGCGCCGCTGTCGGACATGAAATGGCTCCTCATCCATTCGATAGAATGGACGACAAGGGACGGCGTTCACGGAACAGACGTACATGTACATGGGCGCGCTCAAGCAGGCGAACGTCATCTTCTGGTGCTTCCTCGGTGCGTCGCAAGAAAAGAACGTCTTAAGTAGCTGAAAAAGTACTTATGCAAATAACAATCTCTTTTTCAAACAGGTTGGGGAAAGTGCAAGCGATGGAGGTCCTTCTGACGCTGCTCCCCGCGCAGCTCAAGCAAATGCTGGTCGTGGTCGGGTTCGCGCGCATGGCGCGGAGTGCGTGCACTATCTGCAGTCCTTCGCCATTTAGGACCTATCCAACCGCCTCCGGAGGCCCAGCTTAGGAATTTGGCCTATACGACGAAGGGCGGGCGCAAGAAGTGGTTGACGTTGTACAAAGTGCGTTCACCTAGTTTTCTTGTTTTTTCCAGAGGGGTGCGCTTTGACTGACCTCTGTCCCAGTAAGTAGGCCGTGCTAAACGAGACGCGCGAGCGAATTGTCGAGCTACTCGTGACGGAGTGGCAGCCAAGACTAAAAGCCGTTCGTTATATCTCGTATTGTCTATTATGCCTGGCTTTTATGAGCTGTGATTGAAATCCTAGGCGACCAGCGGCATGTATGCTCGTGCGCTTCCGGCGAATCTACTTCTTGGAGCTCGTCATCCACCTGCACGCGTCGTCGGATCTGGAAACAGGATCTCGAGGTTCGTCACTTTTTTTCTTCTTCCTTATTTGCCTACTTATCTTCCGACATCTCTGGCTCCTTTCTCTTTCAGAACCCTCACCTACGCACTCGATCCTGCGAACACAGTCTGGACTAGCGTTATCAATTGTTCGAGGACTTCTTCGAGGACGACATCAGGGCGGGGACGGCAGCGGGGACGACGTACCGTGGTGCCGCCGCTTAGAGAACTGTTTGCATATTGTGCGCCAGGCGGTATTGCACGACCTCGAGGCTAGCGTCGGACCCGTTCCGCGTCTTGCATGCGGCGTGAGCTGGGCGACCGTGTCGCCGACTTTCGAAGCTCGGTATCGGCTGTATGTTGTTGTTTCGCCTGTAGGACGACCTGTGAATGCTTCTTATCGAAGGTCTTGTGTAAGTTTGATTCGTGTGACCTACTGTTGAAGTGATATAAACACTTGTTCTCGTACCCATGAACTTCCGGTACAGCTTGCATGGGAAAAATACACGTGTGATTATGTCATCTGCTAGTACTGCCGACCTTGAAGTTGATGGATCGATCGATCCCAACTTGCTCGTAACGCTCACTTACAACCCGCATCTAACTGTCTAATGGAGTCCAAACGGCGCTCTACCGTACCAATGAGGGGATCCAGCGCTCGACAGAGAGGTCGGTGAGGTACCCATTTATCGAATTCGCCTGACTGATAGCACTATTCGCAGGTGCCAGCCGAACGTCTTCAAAACCAAACAGAGTTCGGCAGTCCTCGCGGGGCGTAACCTCAGAGCAAAAGGCTTTCCTTCGGAGTGTGCTGAGTGTCCTTGTTGATATCATGAATGAGCGGAGCTTCGGTGATGATAGGACTCGCGAGGAAGACGAACGTACGTCGCATTTTTGTTTCCCAACTATACTGATTCCAAATTCAGTCTGAAGGATATCCTCACGCTCATGATGCCTATACTGCGTTCTCAAGTAAGCTCGGTCTTTCCAGTATGATGGCTTCAATTTTTTATTGTCTTCAAGAGCACTTCGAGCCCGGTGTCAATGAAATTGGTCAAAATAATAAAAGTGGGTAATTTCGCACTTTAATGAACTGAATAATACGTCTAAGAAAGCTTTTCGTCAAGATGAAGAATTGTATGAACCACGGCCCGGATTTCCTGGACAGATACGAAATACCAAGCCAGACAATACTTTGAAAATAAAAAAGTACGCATCCTATGTTTTTTAACAAAATACAACATAACCTCTTTGAAAGACTTTGTGATGATTACAAACCGCTTGTCAGCTCAACA
Source organism: Phellopilus nigrolimitatus (assembly GCA_021029095.1). NCBI lineage: Eukaryota > Fungi > Basidiomycota > Agaricomycetes > Hymenochaetales > Hymenochaetaceae > Phellopilus > Phellopilus nigrolimitatus. Next base: position 18,888 of record JAJOHG010000042.1, on the reverse strand, counting down.
TTAATATTATTGGATGCAAAAAAATATTGAGTATACTTATTTAGAGCAGACAGATGAGAGGGCACCTGGCTTCTCTTGGTGGCGGTGGGAGAACAGCAAAAGCACTCGAAGCCATGGAGATCCCTTTCAACAAGCTCAAGTGAGACATTTCTTGATGTCTGATTTTTTTGCTCAACATTTATGACAGGTTGTCAATTGTCCGCAAGCAATTAAGTACTCATTAATATAATATTATCCCGCGGTGCCTTTTCTGAAGCCTTTTCTACAGAGGCTACAAACTGTGTGGATGCCCTCTCAGGACTACTGTCATGTGCTAAAGAAGTTGCTGCCTCACTCGAAGAATTCTGCATTTTCAATGCTGAATTCTCAGAGTCTGATGAGGATCTGCAAAACACCTTACATGTAAGTGACAATGCAACCATAATATCATACATATGTATGGATTACTTATCCAATCTAGAAATATAAGGAAATGTTGAGAACACAAAACTGTATGCAGAAAGCAGCAGACTTTGGATAATGAGATGCTAATATACTCCTTAGGTCACATAGGCTGTTTTGGCCTGCCTACAGAAGGGTATATCAATGATATTGTGCTCCAGGAAATTGCAAGCACACTAGAGAGATATCTTACAGAAGTGTCAAGCATAGAAGAGAAAGGCAACTTGAACACTTTTATGTTTAATGATGCATATCCCTGACTTACACTTGCTTAAATGTAGAACTGGCTGCTTTGCATTTAAGCCAAGACTTCACAACTTCTAGATATCTCAACCTCACAACAGTAGCCACCTTCTTTTCTAGTGTTACAGCAACAACACTACAGACGTCCTTTGGAAACTCCCAGTCCAACATAGGCAGCATCACAAACATTTTCTGGTTTATTTCTCTATCCTTCAGTGTTGCTTCAGCCATCTATAGTCTGCTTGTGATGACTTGGAAGCAGTCATCTGTGTGAGTTTCCTTTATCATCTCAGTTTGTTGTCTTATTTTAGGTTCACCAGGCGCCCACCTAAAAAGCTAAGACCTTCTTGGCTCGTGACTTGGCTCATGAGAGGTCCTATGTTCTGCCTGATTGTCTCAGCAGCAACATTTTCAGCTGGACTTTGCCTACTCGCTTTTGAGGCAGATCAGGTACTTTATATTATTGTATATTTATGTCATCTAACTTGACTTGCTTCTAAAAGGGGTTGCTTACACCATTCATTACAACAGCTTTCACAATGAGCCATGCTTGGATTCTATTGTGTTTTTCTTGCTGGTTTTCCTTTGAGCAATGGAAGCTTCATTATGGTGTTTCTTCCTTGAGTTTCTTGACCTCTTTCAAACTTAAATATTCTGTCTTCTCCAAGAAAATAGTTCTAGCCTGCAATTACGCTGCAGAGTATATCTGTGCAGTGGCAGAGCACAAGTTTCAGACAGATATGGAATTGGGAAATACAAGTCCCTCATCTATAGTCAGAGTGGAGAGCGCAGGCAGTCATGCTCCCAATACAGATCATGTTACTATTTACAGTGGCTCTACAACTGCACACCCAGAATTGCAATCTGCAGTTCCATATGAACTAATAGATGGAGGTTTCCCTGTAAGTAAATCATTGACATGAAGTGATTAAAAATACTAAGCTGATGGTGATATCCTTGGGTGATAGGAGAATAGTACAAAACTTCATCCATTCAATGAGGAGTTGAATGCCCGGATATCAATGAGGTGTATGCAATTTGATTCTGATGGTACATTCCTTGCATTCACAGGAAGGTATGTTGACTTGATGTATCCCACTGGCATGCCTAGTTACTGACCCTGCTGACATGTCTGGATTTACAAAGCAACCATATGTCCTGTGTAGTGTATGAAGTATTAGTGAGCTGTGTATTGAGCTAGCCATCATCTTCATGAAGCTCATACAGACTTTGTGGATTTTTATTTTCAGGGCACAAAACTACACGAGCCATTTTGTGTTCTACCTCATCCAAAAATTGTTCTGGAGCAAATTTCTTGGTAAGTCAGAATTTGTTTTTGACTGCTAACAGCAGACTTAAAGAAGGATCAAGGCGTCCCTCAAAGTCTTTTATATGGCTGTTACGTCTCTGCATAAAGGCATCACACTCTGTTTTCTTTTGGGATGTCCAGGTTTGTGAAAAGTTAAAATTATATTCTCAAAGCAAAGTTTTGACATTTAAAAGCATAAGACACTGCTGCAAACTGCAGAATTCAAAGATTATGTCACATCAATACAGTGGGCACATGATGGACATGGTAAGTAAGATGCCCAGTGCTTGATGAAAGCAAAAATAGGTTAATTGTTTCCAACTAAAAAAGATCTTTTCTGTGCTTCAGGGGATAAAGTTGATGTTTTTGTGAGTATAACTTCTGTAAGACTTTTGGAATATTAGTCTTACCTAACTTCAACAACAAGGATATACATGGAAAGGTATGTAGGTAGTCTTAAGATGCACAGACAAAATGTAATGCCCAATTGTAAATGTGCAGCACACAGCCACACACAAGCTATTTGGGAAAGCTATCATTGATTTTTCTTCCATCCAATACACAAACCATCTTCTTTGCATTTCCAAAGACATTTCCCAAGGCTACTCTTTCTCAGAAGAATTTTATGCAGATCAGATCTTTGGTATGTTTAGTTTCACTACTAGCACAGCCACTCTTAACAAATTTTCTGCAGTGTATGATTTGAGGAAAAGAGTAGTACTGCAGTCTGTAAATTTTTATTCTCATGTTTACCCTCTGCTCATCTTGATTCAGGAGCTTCAACTTAGAAGAGAGAGTCCACTCACTTGACCTCTCAGGGACAGGCAAGATTGCTCTGCTTTATAGTTGTGCTGTGCCAGGAAGTTATGTGAATTATGATGATTCTCATATAGATGTTAGTGGGATTCCCTCCAGATTTTTAAATGCAAATACTTAATGGATCAAATTCTAGAGGAAAATTGAGACATGGACAGTTTATGATGACAAACCTCATGACTTCCTGACTCAGATTTGGTCTGACCAATCAGGTGGCATTGACAGAAAACATTTCAACTTGAGAAAAACTGTGTACTCACCTGAGCAGGAGGGGAATACCTATCCCCTGAGCTGTCATGCATCCATGAACCCATGCTTCTATGGAGAGGACCATGTTATTCTTTGGCCATCATTATGTGTGTGTTTTTTGAGTTTTGACCAAACTGCATATTCTCTAACATAGCATACAGCAGGAGAAACCATGGTCCACATACTGGATCAGGAGCCAATCATGCAAAGAACTTTACATGCATTCCAAGCCCTGTCCAAAGAGGCCAGACTGAACAGGCCAGTATGCTTTTCTGTCGCACCTGATGCAGTTCCATATATCCTTGCATTTAGAGAAGCTGATGGGACTGTAAAGCTTTGGCACATTTTGTCCTATCCATCTTTCATAACTGCAGCAGATCTCCCTTCCTTCCTGTATAAGGATTTTGATTTTGATTATAAGACTGGAAAAAGTACCACTCCTCTCCATGGTAAACTAGCTATTCTTCCACCACATTCAGCTAGTTAATAACCAGAACCAATAGTATGATCAGTGATTTAGTTGAGAGTGAGGTTTTGTTTTTAATCATATTAAGGATATGAAGTTTTTGTTTTAGAAGTGAGCAAGTTAGCAGGTAAGACAGCTGGTACTTTGGTTGTGGGCCATTGCTGCACATGGCGTATTACAATGCCTTTTTTTTCCTTCTTTTCCTTTCTTTCTTTCTAAATATTGTGAAGACGATCAATGCTTTTTGCAGTCCCGAGTGTGCTTTATCTGCCGTGTAAAGCCAGCTTGTTAATCTCAGAAGTTCCCATTCCAGATGCAAGTACATGGCTAGTATACAGGCATCAAATGACGAAAGCGAAACTGTTTCTTTGCATGGCTGGGATCAATAACGAAGTACATAGTAACATGGCGAGCCCTATAGCCACTCACAGAAACGGCATCTGTGGTGCAAGATGGAAGTATATTTGATATTGCGTCTGCGCATCAATTGGTGCGTCCAACCAGAACCGCTAGACAGCAGCTCCTTTGCAAATTCATCTGCAACTTTGGCTCGATAGACGACGGGAACGTCGCGGTGCACACTCCATACACCGTATCGCAACTCCACGATGTTGACAGACACATCGCTGTGTCAGTCCGTCGAGCTCCGCACACTGGTCTTCTACGACTAGATTCCAGATATGCGCAATAAAGCAGCTTCCTTCCGTGGTGATGTAGTCTTTAGCTGTTCCGTACGCACTTGCGCTGTAAAATCATAATTCGAAAATCATAATTTGGCCCAGTAAATACATTACGTTGTGTTTCGAGGTAAATGTCCAGGCCACACTCCAGGTTCTGGTCCTGCAAGAAAAGTGACGATATGGTCCACATGTATTTTACCAATGTTTTTCAACAGCAAACAGTGTACATTCAGCTCGCCAACATGTCTTCCATTCCACGCGCAAGCACACGGTTTATATATAAGTACCGTGTAGGCATTTATAAAACTCCGCATATCAAACAAAGGCATTTTAATCATGCATGAGTGAGATTGTCGCGGAGAAGTTTGCGGAAAGGCGGCTTCTTGACACCAGCCTCTAAGTTTAGTCGTGCGCTATCTCGTGGAGGCAACAACTTCCGGCATGGATTTTAGGAGCTCGAATACACGCTTACATACAGTCGTAGAGACCACATCAGGAGCAATCACGGCTGGGTAATCGTACAAAACGACGTCCTGCGGGTACTTGATCGCGAAGAAGTTCGCGTGAACTGCAATCGCAGCGCCGCACTTCCCAAATCCTGTGCGCACAACGCGAACGGGGTCTGAGGCCGACAGCGTATGGAAGTGAGGGTCGAGTGTGTCCTGCTCCCTGTCGAAAAGCTGTGTATCGGACTGTGCTAGCGTGTTGAAAAAATAGACCTGAAAAACTCCTGAGCCGAAGTTGAGCTCTCTGCCGCTATCACGAGGGTCTCCCAAAGACGAGTGTAAGCCCGGCAGATCAAGTCGCCATGCACCCCACAAGCCTGAGGAAGGTCTACTCAATGACTGGGAGGCAATGCCTCGACCGTGTTGGCCGCGATTGCCTCGTCCAATGCCGTGTCCCTTAGAGTTGTCCACATTAGTTCTTTGTTGTGTATGAGTGAAAGGGAATAGTGAAGTGGATGGGATGGACGTCGTACCCCAGAGCCAGGTTCAAATTCTGCGAGTGACAGGACGGCGATGGTGCGATCAGTACTGCAATGCATGTGGGCACGAGGAAAAGACATACTTATAGGAATTGCGTCACTGCTCCCTTCAGCAGGTCATCCAGTACACCCTGAAGAAAGAAATATAAGCCCCACTCTAGGCAGCATGAATAAAAAAAGCCCGTAACTACGCACCACAACGACGACCCTGCTGCCCTCGCTATGCACCTGGTACCAGCCGATCGTCCGGCCGTGCTTGTTCTCGACATCCGCGAGACCCGGCACCGCCGCGCCCACAGTGATCAGGTGCTCGTCCGTGTACATCTCATCGTAGAGCGCCCTTACCTCGCGCGCACGCTTCGGGTGCGGGGCGTCTCGGTGCATGCCCGCTTCGACGGCGAGCGTGCGTCGTTGACACTGCTGCCCGCGGTGCTCGCGCTCGCCACCGACTCCGCATCGCAATCCCCGAGCGCACATTTCGTGCCGCGCTTCGGCCTCAGGGCGACGGGTGGCTGCTGCTCCATGAGCGGGCCGTGCGCACGGTGCATGACCGAGACGCTCGCGAGCAAATCGAGGCTGCCTGCATCGCCGCGCCGCAGCCCGCGATGGATGCGCATTAGGTCGTCCTCACGCTCGCGCTCCTGGTTTTTCGGCTTTGAGGCTCTTGAGCTTCGAGCGCGTGCGGTAATGCTAGCCGTCCTTCTCGAACTCGAGCGGCCCACGCTGGTGCGCGACGAGCGCGTCCACGAAGCTTGGCATGAGGTGCACATGCAGGGGCAGTGGGTGGCGGCACGGCCTTCGCGGTGTGCGTGTGCGAGCTGAGCGCGGAGGACGGCCGCGACTGCACGATGAACAGTGTCGACTGGAGTGAGGCGAGGTCGGCAAGGTCGGAGAGGGACGAGGTGTCGAGGGGTGTTCCGCACAACGAGGACGTGCGCGGCTGTGGCTGCGCGAAGTGGAAGGGCGACTCGGTGCTCTCGACCGGGCCCTTCTGCTGGGCGTGTGCCTTCACGGGTGCGACGAGTGACGCGCCGCCGCTCACGGGCGAGGCCTCGCGGAGGCGGTCGATGAGCTGCCTGCTGTGTGCGAGCGCACTGGCCGCGTGTCCCTGCGAACTGTCTGCGCCTTCGAACGTGGAGCCGGACGTCGACGACACGTCCTCGCCCTCGGCACCTGGCAGGACCGGCGAGGGTGACAGCGTGCCGGACCGGAACTAGGCAGAATACGACAGGTACTCCACGAAGGATGGCAGCAGGCTCGCGTCGCTGGACGCGGGCTGCTGTTGCACGTATGTGGGCAGGTACTCGGCGGGGAGGGCTTCCTCCAGATGATCGCCGCTGTGAGCGACGTCAAGAACGACATGTCCTGGGAGGACATTATACCCCTTGAGGAGCGCATGCACTTCGAGAAAGAAGATGAGGACCATTGTATGGCCGAGCTCGCCGAGCAGTCGCGCGAGCGGAAGCACACGCACGCGCCAGTCCCGTATGAGGGCATGGACGTCAATCAGCCAGCACCAGCGCCGTCGAAGAAGCCGAAGACAGCCAGTCCCGTTCACAAAACGGCCGGTCAGAAGGCTTTAAAATTTAAAGTGAGGGAGATCCGTGTGCTTGTGTGAAATTTGCAGCGCTGGGGCGACATTCGCCAGCGCTACGATGTTATCGTATGTTCAGTCGATTTGTACTACAGAGTAACGAACCTAGTTTATTATGGACGATTAATTATAGCTTAAGAGGAAAGTGAAGGCAGAGAATACGCACGTCCAGAGACGACGCTTCACCTCTCGACGTCTTCACCGGTCTGCCTCTTAGTCTCGAGAACATGGTCAATGTGGCGGTCGATGGCGGCCAGCGAGCCTTTAAGGATAGCAACAAGCGTCTTTTGATATACTCTTCGTCAATTGAGTTTAATTCAGAGGGACAACAGCACAAATACAGTGGGAGGAGGGAGAGAGATGGTGGTGAGTGGAAAGACGCGACCGAAGACGCTTCGGGCTTGACGTGCGGAGTTGGAAATACATGTAAATAACATGACAAGGGGTCGACGTCCCATATCTTTTCAACCCACCGTTAATTTACGGTGTAGCCTAAGCGCACAGAAGCGAAGCAGGTGAGGTTTATCTACAGGTTCCCGAAATACTTCAGTCCGCTCAACATTTCGCCATTATCATCCGCTTATTCATTCGGTTTTCTTTCTATTTGTCCAAGCCGGCAAGCGCGCTCGGGAAGGATGCCATTGGGTGCTACACGCTGTTCTTCACGAGCATCGAGCTTGGAAGCGGCGCGAGGTCCTCCTGTACAGATGTGAGCACACGTGCTCGACACGGTGCGCGTCCCATGGATGACCGCGGAAAAGACGATCGAGCGCGTGTTGGCCCTTAGCGCATCAGGATCACGCTGTCCACAGTGGCGGAGCTCGAGGCGCCGCTGTCGGACATGAAATGGCTCCTCATCCATTCAATAGAATGGACGACAAGGGACGACGTCCACGGAACAGACGTACATGTACATGGGCGCGCTCAAGCAGGCGAACGTCACCTTCCGGTGCTTCCTCGGTGCGTCGCAAGAAAAGAACGTCTTAAGTAGCTGAAAAAGTACTTATGCAAATAACAATCTCTTTTCAAACAGGTTGGGGAAAGTGTAAGCGGTGAAGGTCCTTCCGACGCTGGTCCTCGCGCAGCTCAAGCGAATGCTGGTCGTGGTCGGGTTCGCGCGCACGGCGCGGGGTGCGTGCACTATCTTCAGTCCTTCGCCGTTTAGGACCTATCCAACCACCTCCGGAGGCCCAGCCTAGAAAGTTGGCCTGTGCGACGAAGCGCGAGCGCGAGAAGTCCTTGGCGCTGTACAAAGTGCGTTCACCTGGTTTTCTTGTTTCTTTCATAGGAAAAGGCTTTGGCTGACCTGTCCCAGTAAGTAGGCCTTACTAAACGAGACGCGCGAGCGGATTGGCGAGCTGCTCGTGACGGAGTGGCAGCCAAGACTAAAAGCCGTTCGTTATATCTCGTATTGTCTACTATGCCTGGCTTTCATGAGCTGTGATTGAAATCCTAGGCGACCAGCGGCATGTATGCTCGTTCGCTTCCGGCGAATCTACTTCTTGGAGCTCGTCATCCACCTGCACGCGTCGTCGGATCTGGAAACAGGATCTCGAGGTTCGTCGCTTTTTTTCTTCTTCCTTATTTGCCTACTTATCTTCCGACATCTCTAACTCCTTTCCCTTTCGGAACCCTCACCTACGCACTCAATCCTGCGAACACATTCTGTACTAGCGTTATCAATTGTTCGAGGACTTCTTCGAGGACGACATCAGGGCGCGGACGGCAGCGGGGACGACGTACCGCGGTGCCGCCGCTTAGAGAACTGTTTGCATACTGTGCGCCAGGCGGTATTGCACAACCTCGAGGCTAGCGTCGGACCCGTTCCGCGTCTTGCATGCGGCGTGAGCTGGGCGACCGTGTCGCCGACTTTCGAAGCTCGGTATCGGCTGTATATTGTTGTGATATATCAGCAATTGTTCTCGTACCCATTAGCTTCCGGTATAGTTTGCATGGGAATGAGACACGTGTGATTATGTCATCTGCTAGTACTACCGACCTTGAAGTTGATGGATCGATCGATCCCAACTTGCTCGTAACGCTCACTTACAACCCGCATCTAACTGTCTAATGGAGTCCAAACGGCGCTCTACCGTACCAATGAGGGGATCCAGCGCTCGACAGAGAGGTCGGTGAGGTACCCATTTATCGAATTCGCCCGACTGATAGCACTATTCGCAGGTGCCAGCCGAACGTCTTCAAAACCAAACAGAGTTCGGCAGTCCTCGCGGGGCGTAACCTCAGAGCAAAAGGCTTTCCTTCGAAGTATGCTGAATGTCCTTGTCGATATCATGAATGAGCGGAACTTCGGCGACATCAGGACTCGCGAGGAAAACGAACGTGAGTTGAACTTTTGACTTCCAGATATACTGGTTCCGATCGTCGTCTTTAAGAATCAGTTGATGCACATGAGGCCTATACTACTTCCTCAAGTAAGCTCGATCTTTCCAGCATAATGGCTTCAATCTCATTGTTTTCGAGGGCATGGCGAGCCCGGTATCGTTGAAAGTGCTCGAAACAGTGGAAGTGGGTTATTTCATTTTTTTAAGTTCAGAGATATCCTCAAGTGAGATTTCGTCAAGACGAGGAACTGTCCAAGCCACAATCCGGAGTCTCCGGACCGATACGGAATACTATGCCAGACAATATTCTGAAGATCAGAAAGTACGCAGTCATACAGTGCACTTCGAAACATACTAACAGAGATATATTTTACCCTTTCGGAAGACTTTGTGATGAATATAAACAGCTTGTTAGTTGGAAATAGTTGTTGCCGGCTGTACATGCTGATTATCTGCATTTTAGAGCAGACAGATGAGAGGACACCTGGACTCCCTTGGGGGTGGCGGGAGAACAGCAAAGGCACTTGAGTCCATGGAGATTCCTTTCTATGAGCTCAAGTGAGACATGATTGAAATTTGGCTCGTTTTTTTACTCAACATTTATGGCAGGTCAACATTTAAACACGGCAGATTACGTAGGCAATTTCCAATACCATATTGTTTTGTTATTTTGAGAAGCATCTTTGCAATCTTTCTCACAGGTGCTAGAGACTGTGCAAATGCCTTCTCAGGACTATTGTCATGCACCAAAGAGATGGCTGCCTCACTTGAAGAATTCAGTATTTTCAATGCTGAATTCTCAGAGTCCAATAACGAAATGCAAATCACTCTACAAGTAAGCAGTGTCAATTCTGCCCATAGCATCAAATAATAATGCCTAAACCTATTTTATTATTGTCGTGCCATTTAGAAATACAGAGAAATACTGAGAACACACAGATGTGCGCAAATAACAGTTGTCATCCAAAGTTTGAGTGCTTATTCAGCACTCACAGTACTTGTGCCAACGGAAGGGTATATCAATGATATTGTGCTACAAAATGTGGCAAGCACACTGGAGAGATATCTTAGAGAAGTGTCAAGCATAGCAGAGAAAGGCAACTTGAACACTTCCATGTCTTATAATACATATCCCTAACCTATACTTGCTTTGATATAGAACTGGCTGCTTTGCATTTGAGTCAAGATTTCACAACCTCCAGATATCTGAATCTGACAACAGTAGCCACCTTCTTCTCCAGTGTTACTGCAACAACACTGCAGACATCCTTTGGAAACACCCAGACCAACATTGGTGCTATCACAGATTGTTTCTGGTTTATTTCTTTGTCCTTCAGTGTTGCTTCAGCCATCTATAGTCTGCTTGTGATGACCTGGAAGCAATCATCTGTGTGAGTTCCCTTTACTCTCTCAGTTTGGTATCTCATTTTTGGATCACTAGGCGCCCACCTAAAAAGCTAAAACCTGCTTGGCTTGTGACCTGGCTGATGAGAGGTCCTATGTTCTGCCTAATTGTCTCAGCAGCAGCATTCTCAGCTGGGCTTTGTCTACTTGCATTTGAGGCAGATCAGGTAGTTGACATTACTGAACATTTACATCATCTAACTTGTTTTCAAAAGGGATTATTTACACCACTCATCACAACTGCCTTCACAATGGGTCATGCTTGGATTCTATTATCTTTTTCCTGCTGGTTTGCTTTTGAGCAATGGAAGCTCCACTATCATGTCCCTTCCTTTGATCTCCTGACTCTTGCCAAGTGTCAATATTCTGTTCTGTCCAGGAAAGCACTTCTAGTCTGGGGGGGCACCACAGAGTACATATGTGCAATGTTACAGCACAAGCCTCAGACAGATATGGAGTTAGCAATCACAAGTTGCCCATCCTCAATCAAAGCAGAGAGTGTAGCCACACATGCTTCCAATCCAGACCACTTTACTGTGCATACTGGCCTCACAAATGCACACCTGGAACTACAATCTGCAGTCCCAAATGTGCTAACAGCTGAAACTGACACTGTAAGGCATTCATTAAACAATGTAGGTGTTAAGCTGACAGTGATGCACAGGAGGACAGCACAATGGCTCATCCAATTAGTGAAGAGTTGAATGCACGGATATCAATGAGATGCATGCAATTCAGCCATGAAGGCCAATTTATTGCATTTACAGGAAGGTTTGCTGACTTTACACATACATTCCCTGACAGCAGCTGACCAAGCTGACATATCTGTAAATAAAAAGAAACCATGTGTCATGTGTAGTGTATGGAACATTGGTGAGTTGGATTGAGCTTCCTACCATTGTGAAAAACTTGGAAATTGAAACATTCTTAGGGTACTAGGCTGCAGAAGCCTTTTTGTGTTCTTCCACATCCAAAAACTGTTCTTGAGCAGGTTTCTTGGTATGACATAGCATTTTATATTATCAAAGACAATTCTGAAGATATTTCAAGGCGTCCCTTGAGAACTTCTCCCTGGCTTTTACATCTATGCACAAAGACATCATACACTGTTTTCTTTTGGGATGTCCGGGTTTGTGAATTTTATTCATATAACTTAATTTTTCTGACTATTCCAAAGGAAAGGACACTGCTGCAAAGCACACAATTCATCAATTATGTGACATCCATACAATGGGCACATGATGGAAGTGGTATGTAATGCACCAATGCTCAACTAAGACACAGATCTAATTTATTTTTGATAATAAAGTTCTCTTCTGTGCCTCAGGAAATAAAATTGATGTGTTTGTAAGTAATAATGATTATAGCTTCTGCAACAGCTTTAGGGTACTCATGTTTGCCTAACTTCAACAAGGATGTATCTGGAAAGGTATGTCAATACATTTTAGGTACATAACTAAATTCAATGTTTAGTTGTGAACATGCAGCATTCAGTCACACACAAGCTTCCAGGAAGAGTTGTCATTGATTTTGCTTCAATCCAAAACACAAACCATCTTCTCTGCATCTCCAAAACTACAGTAAACCAAGATTACTCTTTCTCTGCGGAAGAACTTCATGCAGATACAATTTTTGGTGTGTTTAGAGGTTTTGCACCTGTAGAAACACACTTATTGGATGTTCTATAGTATATGATTGTGGAAAGAGACTAGTTCTGCAGTCTGTAGTATTTCATTCTTATTTTTGCTCGTTCTTTAATATTCTGGATTCAGGAGTTTTAGCCTGGAAGGGAAAATCCACTCGCTTGACCTTTCAGGGACAGGCAAAATAGCTCTGCTTTACAGCTGTGCTGTACCAGACAGTTATGTGGATGACTCCATTAGAAATGTTAGTAGGATTCTCTTTGATGTCCTGAAGCCAAATCAACAATCTGTTGAATTCCAGAGAGAAATCCAGACATGGACAGTTTATGATGGCAAACCACGGGAATTTGTGACTCGGATCTATGAGTCATCAACAGACATTGACAGCACATATTTCAATTTGAAAAAGACCACATACTTGCCAGAGTATAAGGAAACTACCTATCTGCTGAACCATCGTGCATTTTTGAACCCATGCTTTTATGGAGAGGACCATGTCATTCTTTTGCCAACATCATGTGGAGTGCCTAATTGTTTTTATCAAACTACATATTTTCTAACATAACATGCAGCGGGTCGTACTATGGTCGGCATATTGGATCAGGAGCCAATCATACAAGAATGGATACATCAATTCCGAGCTGCATCAGAAGAAGCCAAACTAAACAACCCAATGTGTTTTGCTGTATCTCCAGACAAAGTTCCATATATGCTTGCCTTTAGGGAAGCTGATGGAACTGTAAAGATCTGGTTCATTTTGACATTCTCATCATATAAACCTCAAGAAGCTCTCCCTTCCTTCCTGTATACAGACTTTGAGTTTGACTATAAAACTGGATCATATGCTATTCCTCTTCATGGTAAACTGGCTATACTTCCACCACATTCAGATGTTTAAGTAGAACTATGTAGTAGCATTGTGGATAGAGCATACTGGCAGAGTAGTCTCTAAACAAGGTTTCTGACAAAAATAATGCCTTTTGGTACTGAAATATTTACTATGCACCTGAATGACTGCATGAGATGTCTGGGAGAGCAGTAGGGCTATCTTGGACAAGTTTTCCCATCACGCATGCTAAAGCTCTAGCAGTCTGGCACCTATTCAATCTCTTCGGAGTCTCTGCCAGCGGAGTAGCATGAAAGTTACTAGTATAAAGACCGTATATACCCGACATCTCCGAATCAGAAGGAAATATTTCAAATTAACTTTGCCCCGAGTTCTATCTGCAGTGAGCGGAAACATAGACAACCATTTCCCCTTCCTTATCCTGCTGTCCGAGCGTGTTTGCAGAATATCGCTGCAGGTTCTTGGATAACGTGTCGATGTCTCCAATCGATACCCTTTCGCATTCGAGACATCTAAAGGCATCTGTCAAGAGGGCGTCGGTTAATTTCTCTCTCGACAGGGCCAGCAAAGGTGAAGCTGTTGCAGCTTCCAAGGCGGTTTGAATGACGTCGAAACAAGTGTCTTTTGCGATTTGCAATGCGAAAGTGACTTCGTTATATTTCCATGAGTCGGGCACAGCAGTTTGTCGGTACGTCCATTGGTCATTGCGATACGACTCCTCAAATAGAACGCGCTCGATACCCGTCTTCGAATGGATTTCTCCGCGGTAGTAAAAACAGGTCTTGTGAGTATATCCATTGGACGATGGGCAACGAACCAATAGGACGTACAGTGACGCTTGTTCGAGCTTATCACGAGACGTTGTACAAGTATTCGATGGAGAGGGAGGGACACCGGACATCTGACGAGAAAAATGCAGATGAGTGATGGATTTCGCAAATCCGAAATAAATGGTACACGAACATTCTTTCCTATCCCTTGATGGATGTATTTCCTCCACATATAATTGAGGTCTTAGAGGCTTCTCTAGGTTGAAAGCAAGGTACTCGCCTGGTCGTGCAGAGGGGACCCGGTGGGTAGGACAGGCGTGTCAGAGACGACGGCGAACGGAAAGCAGGGGGGGGGGGGGGGGGGGGGGACAAATATGACTCTGGCGAAGTGGCCAGAAAAGGTGGCAAACGATTCTTCTTTATCGACTGTCGGCGTCGGCGTCGGCGAGCCTTGATACGCGCACGTCCGGGGAGGGTAAAAGACGAAGTGTAGACAGAGCGAACGAACTGCGTCTGGAAAGTGCGGGGCACAGATATGACTCTGGCGAAGTGGCCAAGAGAGGTGGCAAATAATGCTTCTTTTCTCGACTGTCGATGAGGAGCCTTAATACGCGCGCGTCCGGGGAGGGTAAAAGGCGAGGCGTAGGCAGAGCAAACGAAGTGCGTCTGGAAAATGCGGGATGGGCGGACTCGATGCGAGTGCTAGATCTCAGTGAGGAGACGACGGAAGAAAAGCAAGACATTTATACTTAACGAAACGGAGTCCATTTTGGATTAGGAGGCGTCGAGGATTGAAGAGCTGAGCGATGCTCTGCTAGGCCAGCAATGACATTATCAAAAGCCTGTACTTGCAAAATGAGCCAAAAACTCTTCTGAAAACAGTACGAGATTGACATGCAAATAAGTGGCGGAGGGATCACGGGTAAACAGCAATACGAGATGATCGCTCACTTCAAAACATGCTGGTTGCAAATTCCATCCTTCTCTAAATCATTGAACCAAATTGGTCTGAAGAGAACACCGAGTGTTACACATACGGACCAGATAAATCACAGATTGACGTAGTGGAGGCCTCAAGGCCTTTAGAGTGTGACATTGGGCCTTAGCTGCAACGGCGTACCCTTGCTGTGCACTTGGCCTGACAATTTGCAAATTGTCGTTAATTCCTGGGGAAATCAGGACTGATACTCGTCGACACGATGGAAAGAAGCGGGAGAAGTGGACTGCTGTGACTGACTCCTGAGGTGCAGATGAACACGTTGTGCTTGATGAGAAAGATTGGGAAGTCTGTCGACACAGGAAAAAACAATAAGCACAAGAGCATCTCGATAAACATCTCGAGTAGTACTCACTCACAAACAGTATCTCCGAGAGACAAATACGTCTTGCTCCGTATAAATACACCATTTTCGGATTAAGAGGTCTTTCGGAAGAGCGTAAACACGGAAGCAGGACAACAAGATGAAACGAAACCGAGTGCGTTACATGTCCGGAGCGAGATCGCATGGGCTTGTTAGAACGACCTTGCACGCCCATACGCTCTGCTACGAGGTTCCTGTTGAATGTCGAACAAGAGCATCTCGAGGAACGTCAAGGGTTGTCTTCAACCACAAACAGCTGTATCTCCGAGACTGTCCTCGGATTAAGAAATCGTCTTCCGGGAAAACAGAAAATACGAACCAGGAGTTGGGATGGAGCGGTTTTCATCCTCAGTTCTTCATCTCGTTCAAGAGATTCCAGAATAGGCCCGCAGTCAGCCTCCAAGACTTTACAGGATTTAGTCACAAACAGACCCCAGTGTAAGCAGTTTAGAAGACAAGATGCGAATGTCCGAAAGCGGAGTTAAATTTATTGACCAATCGGAGATCAAATGTCCACCAACCCGCCCAGCTTGCTCGCTTGTTCCCCGCCATCACGACCGCCGCCGTCGCATTCTTTTACGACCCCTTCACCCTCCTTTACACTTTCTAGCCACTCTAGGCTGCTACATTCGGTTTCTCAACTGTCTCCGCCAGAAGATTCACGTCGATGACGAATGCCAAGGCGGAGTTTGGAAGATGACGTCAACTTCCGAGCAGAGTTCTGCACAGGGATCGTCGGATCGCCTTCTGCAGTCGAGTGCCCTCTTACTTACTCTCAGAAACCAGTAGAGCACGGGCTTGCAAGAGCTGCTCCAGCCGAGGTACGCCTTGCGCGCAAGAACAATGTGTCGCCGGCATTAGCGAAGCTCAGCTGGCGTGCCGCGATTACAGCGCGCAGGCACCTGCTGGTCGTCCCGAAGGAGAGCTGGCTGGGTTGCACGCCGGCGGCGGGCTCCGTCAAGACCGTTGCGACGCCACGGAAAAGTGCCGTCGACGATACGAATCCGCTATATGTACGTGCAATGCTCGGCTCCTTGCGTCAGCCGCTCATACCCGTGGTCGACTCAAGGCTACGCAAAGGCTGGCAATGCAAGTATAGGATGGATCATTGTCGCTCGCGGGTCCGCGTTTATCTCCGTATACACATACAGGCCGGTGGTCGTCGATCTGGCTTATATCCGAGCGACGATCGACTACCGAGCTTTGCTTCCGGATGGAGATGTACAGCTCCCTGAGCATCGAGAGCGATGCGCGATCGGCCAGTAGCAACGCTTTCTTGAGACGATCTAGACCTAAAAGTAACAATGCTGCGTAAGTCTGCTCAAAGTCAAAACTTCATCATTTCGGATCGTTTCGCGTTCACCGCGCATCACTACTTGCATTGTGATTTATGGGTGCTGCTTATTACATTTTTTGTTTAGTTACGAGACGGCTATATGTGCAGTGACCATCGATTTCAAAAACAAATAAAAGTGATTGCTTTATCCATAAACCAATAGCTGAGAGAGGGCGGAATATAGTGCAAGCGATATATCAAGGAGTACGGGCAAGCGGGAACTCTGACACCCCCGCAGTCGATTATGAATCTGGCAAGATGGGATTTCGACGAAACATAAGAAGAGAGCATTGATTTTATTTCGACAAGCCTCAACATGTTTGCGAGCGGCTGTACGGTCAATGGGCCAGCGTGTTGCGAAGCGATTGCAAATTTCTCCTGCCTAGTGTTCTCATATGAGCTCACAGTTCTCAGATGAGGTCCACAGGGTGCAGCATGATCATTGACAAAGTTCGGTTATGATTGGCATGGTACGATTTTGTACACTGACCAGGTTTTCTAAAAGCGCTGTAAGCACGCAGAGGATCTCAAAGTGGTCGCTCTACGGGACTATTACGTCTGTATACCCACTGATTCTCTTCGCGATGCCTTCCTGTCATTTTGCGAGCTTTTGAGCATTCCTGCTGACAAGGTATTCCACTCAGGGGGTGCCCACCATCTCTTTCCGGAATGAACCCTGGCTCTGTCGATGTCGCTTTCTATAAAGACTCTCCTGACATCGCTCTTGCCTCGCCATTTCATCTATCGCTCCATCGTTAGCATCTATCACCAAGCCTTCCAAGAATTATCTCCGCAGCAAGTAGAAAGTAAGATTTCGCAGAGCGTGGTTCAGTAAGAGTGGGGTTATTTTGTGGATGTCTTCCTTGCACAATTCTTCCTCGTGCGCGAAGATGAAAGTTCACTTGTGATCACTCATGTTAGAAGACTATGCAGCAATGTAATTTTAACTTCTCATCTTCCGCTTTTGCTCGCAAACTGACAACGAATTGATAGTATAACAAAGTTGAGGTTAAGCACAGGTTTGGAAAGTGTGCGGATTGTAAAGTCGTGGTGTAATACTGCTCGAGGGAATGTCAAAAGTCTTCGTGGTATGAGAGGAAGCATCGGAACGCTTGCAAGATCACTGGCGAGTTTAGGACACCTTTACAGCTTCACGATGCTCATTCATATCCCTAAGTTTTGAGCAATTTAAACATCCGCTTTCACGACGCGCAATAACTTCGACTGCTTGCACTTTCTGACATTCTCCGTCATTTCACTGCATTCCTCAAATCTGCCTCTCGAGAACATCCGAATGTACCCGTGCCTCAGCTACAGAATCGACTACAGGGTCTTCCCGCCGAGACTAAAAGTTTCCAAGCTCGCTGACTCCCTTTCAGAAGCAAAGGAAAATACGAATTCGGCCGTAATGCAGCGGTTGTTGAAGAATTTCCTCGAATACGCGTTCAATGACACTTGGATCCCGATGGACATCGGCAATAATCGGGCTTTTCCCAGTATCTTTGCGGAAGTTATTTTCTTTGAGGAGCTACCTCCCAAGCGTGGTTTCGTCTCTATTCCGATCCCACTCCTCGAGTATGGGCCGTTACTCACCAATTCTCAGGCCCGGTGTGGCTGCTGTGGAGACGCGTACAGCTATCGTAGATCGCAATAAAAGACCCCTGAAGGCCAAATACGACGAAATGGACGAAATGGACGAAATGATACGACGCGCCAAGATGAAAGACCTCGTTTCTCGAAATAAGAGTGCGGTCTGCTCTCCTTGGAAATCAGTCGACCTTGTTCTCGACACTATTGGTGACGCAGATTGGCCATTCGTATCTCGCTAGGCCAACGTTCGGAAACGTTAGTTTTTTGGAGGTTGTTCTGAGGCGAGGACAGCCAAATGATGCCGTTGTATGGATATTGAGAATACCTAATCGAAGATGCAGTCTACTTCGAATTGAAAAGAGAGAATCACCACCGTGGAAATTATGTACATGTACACATATCACTGTTGATGTGTAAGCAGAAGTGAAGATTTATGGCGACACGTCATCCATTAACTTGGAAGCTCTAAAATCGACCACGATGTCCACGAACAGAGCGCTCTTCGTCTCTGAGCTTCTTGCGATCATTCTGAACTTCTCCGACCTCCAAACCAAGGGGAGATGCGCGCGAGTTTCTAGGAGCTGGTGTCCCATTGCTCTCGACAGCCTCTGGCATACCCTAAGCTCCGTAGTCCCGTTGCTCCAGCTACTTGGAGATTTTACATACCGCGAAGAGGGCAGAGGACCTGTATGTGTTTATTTGACTTTCTTTTCCTGTTCGATAACTTCAATGAATTCGCTTTAGGACCGGAGATCGTGCTTGACCTATACGTTGCCTCCTACAC
Source organism: Phellopilus nigrolimitatus (assembly GCA_021029095.1). Taxonomy (NCBI): domain Eukaryota; kingdom Fungi; phylum Basidiomycota; class Agaricomycetes; order Hymenochaetales; family Hymenochaetaceae; genus Phellopilus; species Phellopilus nigrolimitatus. The sequence continues at coordinate 28 of JAJOHG010000042.1, read as the reverse complement.
AAAAGGAATGGACACGCTTCCAAGTTTA